>RJWJ010003356.1:0-87622 GCA_004363605.1 Indri indri
AAAAAAAAAAAAAAAAAAAAAAAAAAAAAAAAAAAAAAAAAATAGATCTAGGACCTAGTCAGATGCCTTGGATTTAAATCCTAAGGTATTCTGATAAGAGAGACCAAGAGACAACCCAGAAGCAGCATAGAAGTCAGGAGTGTGTGCTCTGCACTCAGGGTTTGAATTCTGGTTCCCTCTCTTACTACCTTTGAGATCTCAGACAAGTTACGTAACCTCTCTGTGCCTCAACTTCCCATCTGTACAATGGGAAAATATAGCACCCACTTCCCTGGGTGGTTGTGAGGATTAAATGTTAATGACAACAATACATAAAAAGTGTTCAGTGTTAGGCACATGTAAGCTATTTAATGTTTGGATCAATAACTGCAGCACTGTCATCGAGAGCACGGGTCTACCTAAGGCGTCCTCTCCACTGCAGATGAGCAGCACTCTGGAAATGACAAAAATACACATCTTGCTGGACAGTAAGGACAAAGCACAGGGAGGTTCCCAGTTTGGCCCAGGAAGGCAACTGGCTGCGGGACATGACTAAACTACTCCTTAACCCACTTTTTTCCTTGGGTCCTTTGAACACAGACAGCCCTTTCTGACTACGCTACTATACTTAACACTAAATCACTGTTTGTCTGCCCACTTGCTCGAGGCAGTATCCTCTGGGAGAACCCAGGCTGCTCCAGGCCTTGCTGTGACAATGTGCCTATTTCCACATACCCTCCTATGGGGCCACCTGCCTCTGACAGTAAGAACACTGGGCTAATAGGTCATTCCATGGGACAGCCTTCCACCTGCTCTGCTTTAGCAACTAGGTTTAGCTGCAGACAGCCAGAAAACGAGGCTATTAACAGCTTTGGAGGCGGCAGGGAAGGAAAACAGAATCGTCCTGAGCCCCAGCAGCTCGACAAGAACGCCCCACTGCTGGCATCCAACCACCTCTGCCACCGGCATGGCCTCCTTGGAGACGGGTAGGTTTCCTGCTGTGTCAGCCCCATTTCCTCCAGCAACATTATACTGCAAACAGAGAGCTCCTATGAAGAAAGCACCATGGTGTCCTGTTTCTGGCCGGGGGGTGGGGACGGAGACCGACTGATTTGCTTCTCAAGAGAGAAACATCACCGTGCCTTGACCCTCTCTAGACAGTGTTTCTTCCCTCTCCCCAGTCCTGAAAAGCTCCGTTTGAAGAAAAGAAACGTGCAGGCTTCCCTTTATGACCTCAGATGGGCAAGTTCTGAATGGCAGCTGGGTCTATTACATGCAGTGTGAGAGGGTTAAACAGGACAGCCTCAACTCTTTATAAACTTTTGCCCTGTGGATATGTACTCATTGGCGGCAGTACAAGACTCGAGCTGTATTACACGCCTTAACGATATGGTTCAACTGTCGGTCAGGCTTGGGCCTGGCGCTGGGCCAGACCGCAATCAATGGGACACAGAACCTCCCCCTTTCAGATCATCACGAAGGCTCATATTATCTCCTTTTCGTCGTGCTGGTTAAATTTATGGAGCAGAACCCTGAAGCCGCATTCCTCGGCCTGAGCCGGCCCACGCGGCCCTCCCTCCCTTTGTTCGGTACTGTAAGCGAGCCGTGCTTTGGAGGACTGCAGGGTTGTTAGCTCAGGCACTGACTGTTTGCTCATGACTGAAATGAAAAGAGTTCAGTGGAAGGGCAAAAGGACAGCCCGAGTGTAAAACCCCATCCCAGCAGGCCCTGGGCCCCTATATATAGGCCCCGGGCCGCTCCTGAATGTAAGATTTCACTTTGTTCTCACAAAAGCAAAATCTTCAGTCTGATCCCTGACAAACTTTCTATAAAACAGCCACTGCGTCCTCCCGCAGTGCACTGCCTCTTGAACTCACGGATTTTCTGGAGTACATGGGAGGCAAAGTTGCCCTTAATATAACGAAGACACTAAAAGGAGACATGTTTCTACAGCCATCTTCTAGTCCTCCCATGGGACATGGGAATGCAAACACTGACGACTAGCTGTCACTTATTTTTAATACAGAAAGAAGTAAACTTATTTTTCTGTCCTTGGCTACAAGGTAGGGACACGTGAGTACTGTATGTGGATGTGTGTGTGTATGCGCAGAAGAAAGGTGTGGGATTCGCTCTCATGGAATCAAACAGGAGAGGGTCCCAAACATCGGACCTGCCAAATCTACCCATTCGTTCTCGTCCAGAACCTTTAATATCTCTGATTAACGTCCAAAGTGTTAAACAGTCAGCTCACACAGGCAGGACTTCATTTTAGTTTTTAGAGTTTAATCCAAGAGGAGAGCACTCCTGGGATGGTTCTGGAGTGGTGCACTTACAGCTCACTACGGAGGACGCTGTCAAATGGCGGGAAAGGCAGGTCATCCCGGAGGCAAGGAAAAAGTTAGCTAGGCTAATTTAGGGCACAGCACGGTGGCTCGTGCCTGTAATCCTGGCACTTTGACAGGCCAAGGCAGGAGGATTGCTTGAGGCCAGGAGTTTGAGACCAGTCTGAATAACATACAAGACCCTATCTTTACAAAAATTAGAAAAATTAGCCAGGCATGGGCGCATGCCTGCAGTCCCAACTATTTGGGAGGCTGAGGAAGGAGGATCACTTAAGCCCAGGAGTTTGAGGTTGCAGTGAGCTATTATGGCGCCACTGCACTCCAGCCTGGGCAACAGAATGAAACCCTGTCTCAAAAAAAAAAAAAAAAAAAAGATAGGCTAATTTAGGAAATTCTCAAGAAAAATGTGTAAGCCATTCGATCTGTCCCTAGTTATTCATATACATGTTCAGGGTCCAATTAAGTCTTTAGTCATAACAATACCGCACATCTTCCAGGACAATCTACAAAGCACTTGCACTCACATTATCACACAGGTTACGTTAATACACATAAATGAATCCAGTCTCCATTAGGTGTAAAGTGTGTAACACAAGGACTCCTGAAGGCCCATCATGAGCCCAGATGCGTTAAGAGTCTCTGATATATTAAAATTTGAAAAGCTGGACCTGCCCCTGAGAATGAGACTCTATTATAGGACAAGACAGACTTTGAGAACTTATAAACTCAGTGCTCCAACTTCCTGTGGACTTTTTCTATCTCAGGATCACTTTTATGACAATATACCAGGAACATACAATTGTAAGGAAACAAAGAGGCCAAACTCCAAAAATGCAGGAACGTAATAAGTTGCTTACAAATCGGATGTGGCAGCCAATGCACACAGAGCTGCCATCAGTAGACTCGCGCCTGGACACGCTTCTTTCCTTTATGTTTTGTGGATTTCCTTTTCCATGAGCTACTTGACACTGCTGTTTACTCTAGCATTGTGGACCGGGCTAAGAAGTACTAATCTGATATGGGTATGGGAACTAAAAGGAAATAAATTTTGGAATTTGCTTTTTCACACCACGCAAATCCATTCTTGGACAAAATGCCTCTGTCAAGTTTTTTTGTCAGTTTTTTGTTTTTACATTGATTTCTTGGCCATTGGCTAAAAAAAACTGTGAACATTCTGGTACCTCCACAATGAGCATGTGGGAAGTGGTCCATTTGCAACAGGTTCCCTGGACATTGTATTTTATGTAGGCTATCCTGACACACTCCACCCATCTGATATAGACTGTTATGTCTGGGCCACTTTGTAGTTTTCCCAGAGGTGACATCAGAGGGAGGGCTGAAGCAGTGACAAGGCAGCCTTGGCTATAGGCTCAACCCCTTGGGGGGATTAGATGCAACTAACTTAGATGGTGCTAAGCCCAGCTGGGGCTAGGGCTAGGGCTACAATCTGTTAAGGAATATCTTAGGTACAATATAGCCTCAGATTAACCTAGTACCTCTTTATTTTTAGGAAACATTATCAAGCTTTCATACATCCTGCACAGGCTTTCTCCATTCTAACATCCAGTTCCTCCGTGACAGCAGAGCCAGCCCTAGGAAGGGAGCCCCTCTGTGCCATTTCTCCAGGAAGCTACACAGCTAGTTATTCACCTCAGCCTCCCCCTTTGCCAGTGGGGAGAACGACCTGAGGAGGGGATAAAAAACCATCTGCACAGGCCATGAAGCAGAATAGCATCCGGGCTGGAATCAGGGTTTTGGTCTCACGATTTGCAGTTCTCTTGCCAAGAGGCCAAGCTGCCTCCAATACCCAAAGGGAACATCCAGATAGGTTATTTTGATCACAGAGATTTGAGTCTAGAAGGAACTGATCCTACACTGACAGACTAAAAGAATGTGAACTGCTGTCACTTTAATACAATAAATGAGAATGATGTTCATGTTACTTTGTCAGTTCCATCATTGCATTTTGGGAATAAGAATAAAATCCTATGAATCCTACCCTGAAACTTAAAAAAAAAAAATCTGTGGTATATTAGACTTCAATAAAGTTTTAAAAAATCTGTCACTAGAGTACTTTGCACTTACCATATGGTCTAGAGGAGTCTAAGTCCCAAACGAATTGCCTGACCTGAATGCCATTCCCCTACGAGCCAACTCCCTTGCCCCATGACAGACAGAATTTCCTAGGAGGCTCCAAAGGCAACACTTACATTTCTGGGAGTAGGGCAAACAGGAAGATGAAGTTTGAAATGAATTACGAAATGTAAATTTATAATCTACAGAATATTCATTTTCAAAGGCTCAAAGCATTATAGTAATCCAAAATTATCCATCTTGTATTTTCATTATGCAGAAATTATGAAATAAAAGGTGCATGATGAAAGCAATGTTTTAAAGAGGCTATCATACTTAGCTAGAAATGAAAGAGCTTATCCTCTTAAACTTAGCCCTGAACCCAAGAGCACTTTTTTTTCTAAACAGAGAAAACAGAGATAGGGGACCCCGACCTACACGATAATATTGTTGTGAGATTATCCTGGCAGGAGTCAGACAGATAAGCTCCAGAGAGTTCCAACAGCCCCACTGAAGAGGAATCTGATTTTATAATTCAAAAGCCTTAAACAATACTGAGCAGTGGACTGTCATGTGTCTGGAAAGCATAACCATTTTTGAAGAATGCTTTCCAAACCACGTAATGCTTTTAAAGCTGTTTATCAAAAGAGCTGGACGAGCCACAGTGGCCTGAAATGGTCTGTCAGCTGTTGCAGGGTCGCATGCTCTATCCTGATTTCCGCAAGCACTCCATCATTCTCGGTTGTCCTACTCTCGGCAGACAACAGATGCCAATGTTTGGAGACATTCGCTACATAACTTTTACCCGACAAACCTGGCTCCAGGACAGATTTCCATGTCATGTGGGGCTTTTGGCTGAACTCTGCTCGAACCCAGAGGCGTATCATTTACAGCAGACACTAACAATAGTTTGGGATCACCTGCTCCTCACAAATGGGTTCAGAGCAAGTTCGTGGCCTCTGCACTCCTTTTCCAGTGCGGTTCTCACACACCAAGGCTGAGAGCCCAGGTGAGTCCCTCCACCCAGCAATTCCAACCAGGTGTGTAGGGCTCAGTGTAACTGTCCATTTTGTGTGAAGAAAGAGAATGGGAAGGACAAAAACCCAGCAAAACATATCAACTCCTAGTCTTAGCAACACAGCAAGTGGTCAGCAAGAATTCAGGGACAGGGCATAAGTAAGAGCTACTGAAATAACCCGTTTTACTTTCACGTAACACTCTTATATTCAGGAGAGAATAGCGACACAAATACCATTTCTTGAGCCCTAACTACAAGCCACATGCCAGGCTAAGTGCTTTATATACATTATATAATTTAATCCATATAACCACCTACTGAGATAGGCATTATGATCCCAATTTCATATGAGTCAAAGGAATCTCGCCTCAGAGAGACTAAGAGGAGGAAAACCTTGCTTTGGGCCATAGCTAAGAAACAGCAGTATAATGACTCAAATCCAGGGCTGTCTGACTCCCCCGTAGGCCCCGCCAACTTTGTATTGCAGATACGGGGGCCAAACAGTGCTGCGGGAGCCTCTTCCTGATTCCTACAAATGCATGGTTTCTTCTTACACTGCCACATTGCTCCTTCCCATTTCTTTTTCGGAACTGGGGAAGAACCTGTGATTTTATGTTCTTTCCACATCTCTTCCTGAAACAAGCGCTTTTCTTTGAAGAAAGACCTCTTGCCCTTGGAGTGTCAAGATAAGAAAACTTTCAGCAACTTCCCTTGGAAACTACAAAACACCCATCAGCACCCACGATCTAAGTACAGTCGCTCACCAGCTGCTGGCCCCTCTGAATAGCTTTTATGGTTCAGCAAGGGGTGGTGACAAGGCCATGTCACTACGGTAGGGTGTGCTATTTCTTTCATGTTCCTGGGATCTGACAAGAGCCTTCTACAACCTCTTTCTTTACAACACACAGAATGAGAGATTAAAGACCAATACCAGACTCAAAGGTGGGTTGGGACTGGCAACGGCTTCTCGCCAGATGTATTATAAATCTTTCTGGGATAGAAGGGCCACAGATTGCCTGAGCAGACACTGTCCAAAAGTTACTGTGATGATTAAATGAGATAATACATGTAAAGTATATAAAACCATGGATAGCTCATAGTAAAAGCTTAAAAATGTTAGCATTAATGTTATTATTTAATACCAGCAAACTTACAAAGATTGTTTTTTGCAGAATTAATGGATATGGATTTCAGTAAAACCATACTAATTCAGAGCTATTGGAGGTAGAGGGGAAAGGACATCAAGAAAGGATAAATGAATTAGTGAAAAGTCTAAATTATAGGACTTCTGATTAAATACGACAGATCTAGTCCAGAGACCCCTCTAAAGTGAAAGCAAAGGGATACAAATGGCATGCATCCAAAAGGATAAAGAGAAGGTGTCAACAATATTTTGGAAGCTGAAAAGCAGATGGAAATATGGTGCTGAAATGTAAGCCGGAGGGAGTGGAAGCCAAAGCGCTAAGCTAATTAGTATGGTAGAACCACTAAATTTCAGAAAGATGGAGGCACCAAGTAGCCCTGAAGGCCTGGGGGGTAAAGCAGGAACAAAGAGGCATGTTTGTGAAGTGCAAACAGGAAGAAGATTGGTTAAATCTCTGTACGAGAAGCAGTCAGACCTGTAGTTCCCCTCTCTCACCCCCATCCGGCCTGCTCCTCTCAACACAAGACCAGGGTCAACAGGTCCTCACTTGATCACTCCATGGTAAGGCCCCCAAGCTCTACACTAAGAGCTCCTAACTGGCTTTTTAGTGTTTCATCTTTAAATAGAACAGACAGTCAAGAATCACTAAACATCTGAGGACCATTTCAATCATGAAAGAAAATGGCCAAAACAAATACATGGAAGAAAGAAACTCAGAATAGTATTAAGACAAAAGCCACCAGTCAGATAAGAGCAGGAGAGATCTAAGGAGAGAATTTCAAAAAAAAAAAAAAAAAAAAAAAAAAAAAAAAAAAAAAAAAAAAAAAACATAAATTACCCAACACATTGTTAAACATATAGAGGAGAGTGTGTGGATAAATGAGCAATAGGAAGATAGAAAATTGTTTTAAAAAGAAAAAGGAGTTATGAATTCCAGGGTAAAAATAGTTGAAAGTAAATAAAAATTTGAGAATTAGGAATATGCACATAGAAAACTAAGCAAACAACAATACTAAAAGCATTTACTAACTCTGGGGAGAAAAAACAAACCAAAAAGTTAAAAAAGCAAACTATAGTAACCTATGTGGCTAAGGTTCCCAGTGATACTAATAATAATGTCATAATAATGTAAAAACTGAATACTGATTTATCCCAAAGAATGACCTAACTATATTGAAAAATGGGGAGAGGGAACACGTATGCATAGCAACAAGAAGTCCAGTGATGTCAAGAAAGAGCAGTATACTTATTTATTTTAGAAATCTGGAGGTAAATACCTCCCAATTGAAGAAACAGCCAGAAGTACTGAAAGTGGTTTCCTCTGGGGGATTAGGAATCAGGGACAGAGAAGGTGGGGGAGTAGATTACTGTTCTTTGTTTTCAGACATTTGGAAAGACTTCGACATTAAGAGTGTGAACACATATTTACTTTGATAAAATTTAATTTGAAAGAAAAAATTTTGTTATAGCAAAATAGTTCAGGTCAGAAGTCGTAGGGTTTTAAACACTGTTGTTATTAATTGTGGAGTAGATACTAAGTAATATTTATTAAATACATATAAGGTATAAAGAATAACTGAAAAATCAAAGGATCATTAGCTAATTTTATGAACAATTAGTAAAACTATAACGATTTCCTTTGAAAAAGCTGTGATGGACTTGGTAATAAAGTGGAAAAAAAATACCTGTAACTATGCCCCAACACATACCATTACATGCAAATGCAATTTTGTTGTTTTCAAGACTAAACAGTAAGTCAACTCACTAATAAAGGGATATTTCAAGAAAGCTATAGGATGTTTGCTTTAATGAACATGTAAGACTAATTTAAGTACATCAACACACGAACCAAACAGCTTGGTGATTCTCAAGAACCTGAAGATTCTTCAAAGCAGTTTGTCCTCAATTATTTAAATATTCTCTCAGTACTTAATACCTTTTATATGCCTGAAATACAGGAGGAGTTCAAGATTTATTCAATTAATAAATTTATACTGTCAATTTGCCTTTACTTACTAAGCAATGGATCTGAATATCACAAGTTCAGAATTGGCTAAAGTAAATTAATGGGGCCACTCAATAGTTCAACCAAAAATGTAAAAACTCTTTGTGGTTTGCATCTTTTCACTAAGGGATATAAAAACACTTTGCGTATGGGAATTTGGCCTGTCATGCCAAATTACATTACAGGTGGGCAGGTGCCAGTTATCACTACCCTAATTGCACTGCTGGGGTCAGTCAGTGAAGTCTAGGGAGCTGATGAGCCCTGCCCTCTGTCCACCCTGGCATTACTCAGCGAGGTTACCACGGATTCTGGCCAGGATTCCTGTGACCCATACTCCTCATAACGAGAGGTGAGGTTTTGCTCTAACGCCCCTTTGAAGTTTTCTGCAGTCCCTGGGATTTTATGATACAGCTTGGGTCGCCCCTGCCATTATGGATGTTTGAAGTATGTTTGGGGAAAATCTACTAGGAGCTGTCTCTGGTGTTAACACAGAACAACTGCCTCATAAAAACAGCTTTCCGCAAGGAGTTCAAAGGAGCTTATCCAAATATTGTGGGTTTGTCTTGCTCCACCAACTTTGCTAGGGCAGAGAGCTGAGGTTTTGGCAAGTAAATTCTGAAATAGATACACCTTCTTGATTACCTGAAAGAGTCAGGGCAGTGCTAACACAACCAAGTGGCCTTTTGACAAGATCTTGCTCTTTGAAGTAATATGCTCTGTACTTCCTATGCTGCTGAAATTAAAATTTATTGGATGGTAGGTTAGGTTAAGGTGAAGGACTAAATTAGGTAAATTATTGTAAGAGTCTTACTGATATGTGATAAAATCTTACCAGTTGTTACTTCAAGAAACCCAGTAAAAGTCAGGAGGGCTGACAACGGTTGGCAGGAGGCCAAAGTGAAGCATCACATTACAGTGGCTCCTATAAGTTTAATTCCAATTAATCCACCATTGCCGATATGTGCTACTTATCAGCAAGATGATAGATCACCACCATATTTTCAAATACAACAGTTTGTCAAAAAAAATTAACCAAGTGTAGGTATATTTGTTGGCTGGTAGCACAAAAGCAGTCACAAAAAATGAGAAGAGTGGTCCTTTTTTACATTTTTGCAAATCTTTAAATCTTGCTTAATGGGAAATAGCTATCTATATTCTCATATCTGTTTCTACATTCAAACTGGTGCAATGTCACACATTGTGTAGCTTCTGGAAAACTCCACTGTACGCTCATTGGAGAATATTACAAAAATCATTATATATGTAAATTCATATGAAAATAGGTTTGATGTTATGGATCTTGGGTTCCCCAGGGGGTCCCTAGACCATATTTTGATACTCTCTGTTCTAAAAGAACCCATATGTACAAATTCTGTGCTAATTAGAAACTGGTTTCCTGTATGTGTTAAAGTAAATCCACTAAGGATATAGATAAGTAACATTGTTAACTTGATTGAATCATATAAGCCAAGTATAATAAAACACTGTTTCTTTCAGAGAATATTGTGATAAACATGTTCTATTAATTCAATCTTATTTTTCCCCCATTTGAAAAATTAGAAACTTGGCAAATTTCAAACTTGGAGAGGCAATCCGGCAAGAGAGTACTAGACAAAGGTATCAAGACGAGAAAACTAAGGGTGAATTCTAAGACCCAAACCTATCTTTCCTTCACTCAAAGCTTACAAGCCATTATTTGTAATATAATACTAAGTCTTTAATTCCTTGCTATTCTCTATGTCCTCTGTGTGTCTCGGAATTATCTTACAGTCTGAAGCTCTCTGGGAGCAGGAGATTTGAACTCAAACCTGGATCTTTTCTTTAAGGGAGATTTCAATTTCATCCTGGGCAAAGATGGATGATTCTGTAAGGGAAAAGCACGAAAGACATAGAATAGTCATCAAAACCCAAAAATAAGTAAATCCAATGCCTTTGCAGAGGAGTTCCACAAATTATAAATGGCCCTTGATTCTTCTCTAATGCATAAAATATAAATTTTTCTTAAGAAGAAATACAGACACAGTTCTATTTTTCTTGAAGGTCAACCAAAAATCTCAAATGTGTGTCTTATGTACATACTATCGGGTGTCACCCCAGAGTTTTAAAAATTCACTGAACATAGAAGGGACTACAAATTTACAATGGCTAGATTACTTAATTTTTAAATGGAAAAAGACAAAATCAGAAAGCAATTACACTTTCTGTTCATTTTCTTCGCACAAGGACCTGCTGGTTGAGATACATCTTTAAGGATTCACATACGTAAATTCAGTTGATTTTTACTTTTGGAAGCAGGATTGTGTGGTTTCCATGAAGTCAGTTAACTCTGTATGCCAAAAATGGCAAAAATTAGACGCTTTCCTTTCTAGAAATGATTATAATGTACCATGACCAAAAAAGTGTTTTTTTTTTCCTTAACAGATAATCTTGCATAAAAATGAGTCATGGGATTTCAGAAATGGAAAGGCTTTTCTCAAATACGTGTGTGCATGAACACACACACTTTGCATTTTTTTTTCAACAATAGTTCTGAGCTTTCCGTAAGTTCTGTTATAATGAGAATGGCATTGTCTGAGGCCCTTGAGTGAAAGGGAGTACAGTGTTTAGAGTTCAGCGAGAAGGAAGAAGTCTTTCTCAGAAATAGGATTTCTCTGCTGTGTTCCTGTGAGAGGAATTTTAACTTATAAGGCATGAAGGACTGTTAAAATGTTTCTTAAAAATATCTTACCCTATAATTTTATCAGCTTAATTTCAGACCCAAGTGAGACATCCGATGCCATTAACAGAGATTTTAATGTTGTTTCTTCTTCTGGGGTTGTTCAGGTAGAATGAGGAATGAGAAAATGATCCATCTACCTTCAAGCTTTCTCTGGAAAGACCTGGTATGGCAAGATCAGGGAGTGAGAATATATGGCTCTCACCTCATGCACACGTATGCAAGGGTGAGCAGAAGATAAAGTAGTTGCCACTATATCCACTGTGCCACCTTTGGATAATACGGGAGAGAGATGACACACTGGCTGTCCCAAGTGGCAGACGGTTACTAAGCCAACAGATATGCACAAAGACAAAAGACAGAGCCCCCGGGTCAAACATGTACTAAGCTCTAGCTTTTTACCCTTACCAATACACATGTCCTTATATCGATGCTCCCACAGTCTACATTACCAATACACATGTCCTTACATCGATGCTCCCTCAGTCTACATTACCAATACACATGTCCTTACATCGATGCTCCCTCAGTCTACATTACCAATACACATGTCCTTATTTCGATGCTACCACAGTCTACAGGACTCATCTGGAAGGAGTGGTTTGAACTTCTTAAACAAGCATGAGGCAGCAGCCACAGGATGGCATAGTACATCTTTCTGGAAAGTTTCATTTTACTAGGTAGCAATTAAAAATACTTTCTTATTAAAACAAACATGGAATAAAATATAATACTCATTTATAGTTTTAAGATAAAATAGGAACTTTCAAAGAAATGCTGAACTTGCTCTGCCCCCAGACACAGGGAATGGTCAGTCTGCTATCCTCACCTTAAATGGAACACTGGTGGGAAAACTGAGGTACTGGTGTATCCCAATAAACATTTTAATTTTTACTGGATTTCTACCTTTGGAAGTTCCCTAAAGACTCAATTCAAGCTATTAATAATTCTGCTTGATGTGCTATGCATAATATCAAGTATAACAAATGGCTGCTTTCAGAGTAGAACAATTAAAAGCAGTATTGCCAAACTAGAGTGAAAGAGTTAGTGGAAACATTCCCTAAGTTCTCTTTGCAGACTTTTCTCTGACCTGTCCAACCTGACTACATTCAGCTGTAGTGGCACAAGAGGGTCCCTTTTATCCTAGAGAGTCATGAGTAAGGTGCAAACACTGTCATAAAAGGGCTTTTCCTAAAGAAAATCCACTTTAATTTCACATCTAAGAGGCTATTAATGGAAAGTGTCTTTAACAAATTTTCGGTGATGTCTTGGGAATGTTTTTACTGAGAAAGTCAAATATGCCCACAATAAATCTTTTCTGTGAAATCAACCCAAAGCTTACTCAAAAACTCTCAGAGCAACTGGAATTTACATCTACGCACAATACAGGGGTCCTGGGATTCCAGAACATTATCAGTCCTGATGGCTATATTCTTAAACATTGATCTATCATTATCTTTCAAATTCCCCCTTCCTCCTTATCTAACTTAAATAACGAGATAAGCTCCAACACTCCTGAGCTTTGCTAAATTAGTTTAAATATTTCAAGTTCTGCCAACTCCCACTCCCACCCCCCTTTCTGGGTCTTGACTAAAAAGGTGAAGAAATATTTTGGAGGAAATCTCACTGTACAGCTTCATAAATCTTCATCTGCTACTTGCCTAAAATGTCATGTACCCCAAAGTTTACAACAGATGGTATTAGGAGAAACAAATAAGCAAATACATGGCACAGGGTCAGACATTCCTCTCTTTTCAAAGGTATTTTTGCCTTCTTCTGTGAAATGGCTATTCCCGTGTCTCTACAGCTTTCTACTGAATCATCTGTTCAAATGCTACCATCAGATACCACCGCCACATTTATGCAGAGAACTGGGCACTCTCCCATGGCTTGGTGCCTTGCTTTGGCCTGGTCTGTTTGAAGGGTGGCAGGCTTTTCACATAGCTTCAATGGCACCACAAGTGTGGCTGCATCTGTGCCACTTTCATAAGCTTTACTTAGGAACAGACAAATGTGGCCCAATACACGTAGACAAGAAGATGCAACCTGAGCCAGCAGAACGTTGCCTTGGAAAAGGCTTCTTATTTCGGTTCCAAACCACACATACTTGTACAGTTAACAAATGCAGCGGGGGATACTGGTCCACAACATTCGTGTTGAGGCCAAAGGCTCTGCTGTCCTCCGCCCTCTTCTCTCCCCTGCCCCCACCTGCCCTCCTAAGAACTATTAGGTTGCCTAGAAATATCAGAGGAAAGTTAGGTGGCTGTCTTTTTGGAATGCTTGCACACTCCAACAAGAGAAATTTGGAAGTATTTTAACCTAAAAGAACATAAGGGGGGGGGGTTCCCTATAAATAAAATCATGTTCAAATAAACACAAAAAGAAGCCAATGTTTCCTGTAAGGCCACTTTTCAGATGGATTACTGGAAGGAGTATTCTTTCACAGTTTTATGGCTTACTCTGCTATCATCTGCTTAAAATTTGGGTCTTTTAAAACATAGATGCTAAGATCTAAGCCTTTGCTTGGATGAAATATTACAAAGGAAGCAGAAAGTCTCATTCCAATTGTAGGCTCAGAGGCAGAACTCTTGGACTCTTGGGCTCTATTCCTGGCTTGGTCCCTGGGCTCAGGTCAACCCTCGGTCAGAATCTCACTTCTAATCCCTTCAAATCATTTGTTAGTCCCTGTTGTCTAAACAGTGGGGAAAAACCCTGAGTAACACCCCTGGATCCTGTTCAATCAACTGGGATAGTTGGAGATGATTATAACTCACTTCCAAGAAACCAGGGTGATTTATCCCTTGGGTAGAACCAGTATGTTCCTAAGAGATACAGTGTCATCAGAACAAACTGGCACTGAAACATTTCTCCACCTGCACAAGATCTCCATGTCCCTTTAATAAGATTCAAAAATTATATCACCCAGCAGTTTTATAGTTCTTTATAGCTTCCACATTAAAATAACTCTGGTTGGGCTTCAAATCCCCGAAAGGTAGAATAAACAGACAGGTATATTTATCCCCAATTTATAGATGAAAAACTGAGGCTCAGACAGGCTAAAAGACTTGACCAAGGGCCTAAAGCTAATTAAGTAAGGGGCTTGGGACTCTGACCTTTTGTTTTCCAGGTCAGGTGCTCTTTTCTAACACATGGCTCCTCATGAATAACCCTACTTTTGGACCTGGACAAATGGACTGAGGGAAATTGGTGCAAGGGCTACTTCTTATCCCTTCAGAAGAATCTGTAATGCCTTTTCAGTGCAATAAAGGACTGTGATCCACTGTGGTCCCCAATTAGCATGAGTCTAACATACGTCCCACTCACCTCTGGTAACTTCTGCCATGGCTCTGCCACTACTGACACCTCCAAGAATAGAAAAGGCATATAAAAGCTCAATTCCCCTGCCCTTGAGCATCCATGTCCATAGGCCCAGGACTACCTGGCTGCTCCTCACTTATCATGTGGCTTTTGTTTCTAGGAAGAGGGAATGGTTAGGCAGATAGCTATTCCATCAAATGAACAGTTAAACTTCAATTGGGCTGCCCAATTACTGTTTGCTTCGAGGCAAGCTGTACAACTTTTCTGTATCTTGGCTGCCTCATCTACATGGAACTCTAAAACTTCAATGGGCTGTGATAATGAACTGGCAGTGAATGGTTCCACCGTGCTGTCACTAGGTATGGCTCCCAGTGGAGCACATCCTAGAGGGCGTGGTCTCTGCTGCTGAGATCCTGACAACGCCAAGGTGTCAGGCCAGAGGAACCAGAGAGAGAAAAATGCATGATGGCCAAGACGCTGAATCATGTCAGGGTTTATTCAGCTAATAGTAAATCTTGAGTCAGCAGAGAGGAGGTTGTGCAGCATGCCATATCTTGACACTAACTGACTCTGACGCGTGTGCAAGAGAAATCCAGCGAGGACCACCAGGCCCAGCAGTGCAGTGCAGTGCAGCAGTGCTGGGCACAGAGTCAGAAGGCAGGCCAGGTGTGAGTCTGGCTTTACCCCCTCCCACCAGCTGTGTGGCTGTGGACAAGCCATGTCACTTCTCTGAATTGTCTTGTCCTTGTTTGTAAATGAAGTATGAAGACTGAGTGAGACTGCACATGTGGACGCACCTGGACAATGCCTGGCACTTAACTGATGAGCCCCTTCCTTCTGGTGTTGCACACACAGTTCCCTTCCACCTGGAATGTGATCTCCCTTCTCGTCACCTGGCCAACTCCTCCTGGTCACCTGGCCAACTCCTCCTTACATTCAGGCTTCGTCTTCATATCACTTCCCTAGAAAAGCCTGTCTTGACTACACTGACCACCAGGCTAGCCATCTTCCTCTTCTAATAATACAGTCGCATAGCACCCTGTAAATCTTCTCTGTGCCATTTATCATACTTATAGCAAGTAATTATTTACCTGCTTGTGTTATGTTTGCTGCCTGCCTTGATCACATGCTCTTTGAGACTAGGGACAGTTGTGCTTTCTGCTCCATTCCCAACCCTGCGTTCACAGGGAAATTTTAATCAGTATTTACTGACTGGAAATGAACGGATGGCAGATATGTACTGGCTGACACTAAATCAAACCTTCCGTGGCAACGCTGGACAACTGGTAAAAATGACGAGAACACTTTCTGCAGTGTGTCCGCCTATGTTACTTGTGCCCGTAAAAAGGATGAAAACCTCATCAAGACCTTCAAACCGACAATGTACAAAATTCAAGTGATTTCTTTCTAGTTGACATCATTAAACTTTACAGCACAAAATAATCTTTACAAATTTTAACACACGTATACCTTAAACCCTTTTTGAAACAAATCAGTCAACCCCTAGGCCATTTTGAGATGTTAAGAATAAGGACGGTCCTTCGGGAACTCTCAGGGGTCTTCTGCTTTATCCTACTTCATTAAGTCCTTATCTTAATGAAGTACCACAAATGGACTTCTTGGGTTTTGAGCAGAAATGGAAAAACTAACTGGAAAAACTTCTGAAGTCTCCTGACTGCCTGCCACTCCACACAACTTCAGAAAGCCTTCAAAATATACTCGAGGATTGTTTTAGCTTTGTATCTGAGAATAGAATGTTACTTAACTAAAGTAAACTCTACAGCTCCTTTTTTTAAAAGCAGCTGCTTCCAGATGGAAGACATTCTGGCAAAACACATTGCGTGGCTCCAGTCTACAATCTAAGCATTTCCCCCGCAGTGATGTGTCTTCAGTAAGGTTTCCTGGTGACAGACAAATGGATTCACTTTAATTGGGGATGATTTCACTTCAAATCCTATTTGTGGGAGCAACAGGGTGTGGATGTGGCCCAGGCCCTAGGCATTCTGAAAGGGCGCGCTAATTCACGCAGAGAACATCTACTATCCAGGCAGCAGCAAAAAGCCTTTTGGGCTTAAAGAGAGTCCGGCTTGGCTGGGAACTGTAACATTCATTATACCCCTTGTTGATAAGACTCCCCAATTAGTCACTCTGGAAAAGAGGCTAAAATAGGCCACTAAAGCGAATAGCTAAGTTAAAGTGGTTGGGTTCTGTGGGATTTGGAGCTATATGGGCTGTCTCTGATTCCCAGTCTCAGCTGATATCAAGACAAGACAGAGGTTGGGTGCGGTGGCTCATGCCTGTAATCCCAGCACTTCTGCAGGCGGAAGGATTGCTTGAGGCCAGGAGTTTGAGACCAGCCTGGGCAATTATAATGAGACACTGTCTCTCTTGAAAAAAAAAAAAAAAGATAAGATAGCATCCCACGGTAGAACTGCTAACTTGCATGGGGGATGCGGAGTTTTTCTTTGAGGTTGGGGGACTGGCTGGTACTTTTGAGTAGAAGGCAAATTAAGAAGGAGCAGACCCACATGGTGAACTGCAACTGCAGGGATTCTAGAACTATACCATGGGGCCTAAGAGCAAGAACCCACACTGTAACCTACTAGTTTTCTTCAAGGTATGCAGGGATATAGTCAGCTTGGTGAACAGAGGAGCTTATAACAATGTAATCCTATTTCCGACCTCTCTTATGAAGACAAATAACATCATATACTAGAAGCATATCTGAAAAAATTCATGCCAGGTTTCTGCACCTCGTTTTCATGTATTTATATTAGGCCGATCAGAAATTTTTGTTGTAAGTACTCAAATTAAGAATCACATAACTAAGGCAGAAAGTATATGATTAAACACATTACTATGGATTAGGAGAAGCAGCAGACCTAGGCTGGAAATTGCAAAAGCCACTCCCCCCACGACCACTGACCTGGGGCCACTGAGTGTGGCTGTGTCTCTCACCGCCTGGGCTGTTTCTGATGCAAAATCCAGGGCACCTGCCACTGGCTTGGTTACAGTGCCAACAAGCCCTTTCCCAAGGCCAGATATAAAACCGCTGACACCCCCTTCTGTTTTCACACCTTCCACTGTCGAGGTTATAACACTGGTCAATCCACCAATGATACCTAGTGAAAAAGACAAGGGCTATTGTAACCTGGCCGAGGACAAAAGCAAAAGCATTTAAAGCCAAACCCCTGAATTCCATGCACCTGGAATACTAACTTTAAGGGCATTTTGTTAATCTCTGTGCCAGACAGTCCCCAGATGGGCCAACTCAAAGACAGGGGACCCAGCAGATTTGTCGATTAAGTCTAGCATCAGAGGATATAATTTACATAATAGTCACAAGTAAAGTGTCCTCCAGTTAAGGAAAATCAAAGAAAAGCTGAGAGGTTAACAGCGGCCATTTTTTCAATTCTAGAGATGGGCAATTGAGAGAGGATACAGACAGAGGATTAAGTCTAGAAGACTAGAAAATGGGGCCCTTGGTGAAAGTTTGAAGAAGCTGGGATCCTATGAAACATAAGGCAAAAAGATAACTAAATACAGTCGTTCCTCAGTATCTACAGGGGATTAGTTCCAGAATTCTCCACAGATACCAAAATCTAAGAATGCCAAAGTCCCTGGTATAAAATGGCATAGTATTTGCATACAACCTATGCACATCCTACCGTAGCCTCAAATCATCTCTAGGTTACTTATAATACCTAACACAATGCCGACACATTAGTTCATTTGTGTGGATTCAACACAGTACTTGGCCCATATGGCAAATTCAAGTTTTGCTTTTTGGAACTTTGTGAATTTTTTTTTCCCAAATATTTTTGATACTTCGTTGAATCCTCAGTTGCGGCACCTATGGATACAGAGAACTGACTGTGTAAGTTTTCAGTTTCCAAAGAACACTATGTGATTGGCCAACACAACCAAATATTTCAAATGGGGTAAAAGCTACTGCATGCTTTGCTGAAATCGGGTGGAGGCAATCACAGTAAATGATGAAGCCTTCATGAAGGGGACCCCCAAAAGCTGCCAAAACTAGCCAGGACCCTCAAAGGAGTCAGTTCCAACCCAGGTCAAAAAGACATTCCAAACATTTTGAAAGTTGACAGCAATGGCTTTAAGAACTTCAGATGAGGCCAGATGTTGGCAAAGGCTGGAGAGGTCACAGGCACTGCAGGGAAGAGGCAGGCCCTGTCCGGGGAGCATTTCCAGGACTTGTGCCAGGGACACTCACAGGATGTTTACCCTCTGACAGTGGGGGTGTGAGGAAGCTCTCTAGACTCTTCAGCTCTAGTGAGACAAATTGGTAAAGGAAACTCCTTGGGTGAGAATGTACTAACAATTCACATTTCTTTTGGATTCTGGGTCCATTTGCTCTAGTAAGTCGATACCCCTTTCCCAAACTTTTGAGTTCTTGGCAGAGCATGCACAGTACAGGAGTTCAGACTGGGACCCGAGAGACAGAACATTACTGAATGTTCAGGTCAAGCAGGGCCTACAGAGAGAACTGAGAACAACTCTTAGTTTTTAAGCCAAGGTGACTGAGTGGATTCTGGTCCTCATCTTTTAAAGGTCTTTTCATCCCGTGGGAATAATCTCACTCTAGGCTATGGATTTCATATAACTCAGAGCTCAATGGATTCTCTTTGGATGAGCCTACTGGCTCCTGGAGAGGCTGTACATATTATCAGAATAATCCTTGGTGGGAGGTGATTTTGCAACCTTCAACAAATCATCCATTTTCTCAGCATGTTTGTGTGTTCATCTAGAAAGTGAGGACAGCTCTCTCTTCATACTCCAAGGATGTTGGCCAGATAATGCAATTATACATAGCAAAGCATTTTATAGTCACTAAGAAAGTCCTTCAATATTTTAATGCACCATCATTACAGTTACCAGAAAGAATAATTAAATCTTTAACCCAAATGATTGCCGAACAGTCACCTTAAAGTCCATAAACAGATTACTTTCAGCCAAATTTTACTTCTAGCCTAATGTCACCTTGGAGACTGTTCCCTTTACAGTTGAGCAGCCTTAGGAAAAGCAAAGGCATTTTGATCCAAAACACCACTAGGAAAGTTGACAAAAATCCTGTCCTAAACATTGTGTCCTAAGCACAAATAGAAATATAATTTTTTATTATCTATATTCCTTCCTCTTCCTCCAAATGCAGATAATCAAGGCTGATTGGTCTTGATATGACTCAGATAGCTTCAGATGATTCCTAAGGATCTGGTACAAATAGTTCAAGATGCTAACCATCACTATGCATGAGCTACATGCCAGGTGTCACGTGAGGTATGCAAGAATAAAGGTGAATGCAAAATGGCCTTTCTGCTCTGCTGGCATTCACAATCTATCAGAGAGCAGGACATACATAGCTGGTGACATACACAACCCAGAATGCCACATGTGTTCCACCTGTCATTAATTCTAACTGGGATAGCATATCTGGGGAAATGTCATTTGACTTGGGACTTACAGGTTGAGTAGGATTTTCATAGCTAAGAAAGTGAGGCAGAGGAAGAAAGGGCAGGACTGTGAGTGAGGAGGGACTTGGAGGCATGTTTGGGAAGCAGAACATAGCTTTGTGTGCCTGAAATGCAGCGTGGCTCAGGGATGGTGGTTGTGATTTGGCTAGGTTTATATTTTCAAGAGCCTTGAATGCCACACTAAGAAGTTGTTGAGAAAAATGCAAAAGGCAAATGAATCAGAATTAAACTATTAAAAGCTGGAATTAAAACAAATTCAGAGACTGAACACATTCATGCCATCACCTATATCTCTTAGGCACATACATGGATTTATAATTTTGGTGAATGCAAATTTATGCGAAACTAAAAAACATCCGGGCCACAAACCTGGCCGCCAATTTCTCATTTCAATTTCTTTGGAAGGAATGATAGTAAGTAGAAGATAGAGTCTCGAAGCAGCAGTTCCTTCCAATTCTAAGAAGAGGCTCAGTTGAGTACACCTCATGACACTTTGGGAAGAGAAGCCAGAGAGCAGGAAGGAACTGCAATGTGCACAACATTCAGAAAGTGAATGAGGAGTTCTTGTAGGCTGTCACATTTCAGCTGAAAGGAGGATAAAATAAGAGAGCCTAGAAGGCCATCAGGTACACCAAGATACCAAGCCAGGATTTCCTCTGTTGTCAGCTTTCTTTTTCATGTTTGCAATCAGAAGGGTGCAAAGGCACCTCTGAAGGACTGAGGCAGAAGAGCCCGACATCAAGTGACTTACCATGAGCCAGGCCATGGATGCCGGCTACGAGGTGCTCACCACTGGTGGCTGCGTGGTATCTGATGTACTCCCGCTCTGACTGATGCCGATTGTCCATTGTCTTCCCTAAGCCATCTGATAATGTCCCTGCAAACTGGAATGAATTAAAACAGAAGAGTTTCAAAACCTCAGTACTATTTTCACTATTTTAATTATTTTAAATAAATACTTTCCCTTGCTCCTAGCCAGGATTCAGTAAACAGTGATTAGAGAGGGAGATTAACTGCTGAATTACATACACTGTCTGTCCCAGGTGAGTGGTTCTAAAAACACTGGAGACACACAAACTGTGGAACACTTACAGCGGGGACACTAGGCTTGCAAACACTAAAAATCCCTCATGACATTTACTTTCCACAATACTACTGCAAATTTACTGAAAAATTAAAGGTAAACAGAATGGCCTTGCGGGGGAAGGTGAACTTCAGGATTCTATGATGGTAAAGACGCAGGCTCTTTGCTCTAAGAATCAGTGGGATTCAAAACAGAACATGTGTCATATTATTGCTTTAGGGTTTGGCATCAAAAGTTTGGAGAGATCAACCTTCCTCACCTAATCCCTTCTTTCATTCATTCAACAATTATCAAGTGCCTCCTGGGTGCAAGCTCCATTTATCAAAAGAAAAAAATTAAGTAGATGGAAAGATTAACAGGTTAGGTCACCTTTCATAGGAAGCAGAAGACTTGAACCCATGACTTTAATGCAAACCCATCCTCCCCCACAAATCAGAGAGATTTTATTTATCCTGGCATACGTGACAACCAGAAAAGCTGTCTCATCCATCGAAGCTGGATAAAAAGGACACAAAACTCTGTTTTGTCACAAGACAATTTGAAAAGGTTTAAAGTGACAGTTAATAAACCACAGGGTACTTATCCTCATCATTCAGGCATAAAAAGAGAAGGATATCAAATATATAATTAACCTTCTCAGGAAGGATCTACCAAAACAAGTGGTTTAAGTGCCAATGACCCAGGACTAACCTTTTAGAAAACTCACAAGAATGTTACTTAGATATAAAGCTCGGTGGAAAGATTCAAGGCAAATAGCCCGCCTGGAAGACTAGTACACTGGGTAGCCTTCTGGGGGCCTGTTTCTTTCTGGTTTAGCAAGCCAGGGGTCGGGTGGTGGTAGTAGTGAGGGTGGTGGCATATGTTACACAGATCAGATCTGCCCTGGAAACCACTAGTCCTTAGGTTTCTTTTTTATATGTATACTTTTTTTTTCTTTTTTCTTTTTTTTTTTGAGACAGGGTCTCTCTCTGTTACCTGAACTAGAGTGCTGTGGTGTCATCATAGCTCACTGCAGCCTCAAACTCCTGGGCTCAAGCAATCCTTCCACCTCGGCCTCCCAAAGTGTTAGGATTACAGGCCTGAGCCACTGTACCTGGCCCTTAGGCTTCCTGACATGAGTGACAGGTGAGTTCTTGGCACAGAAGAGGGACTAGAGGAAGGAGCAGCAATTCCATGTAAAGCAATGGCTCCTGGAGCAAGCTATGGGAAGACTCAGTCCTTTTACTCTGTCCAAATGCTTTTATACTCTGGGGCAGTAATTATTGACCTTTCTGGAGGTGCAATCCCTATCATTATTTGTTTGATTTTTGTCATACATTCCCCATCACTCCCTGTCTAATTAAGAGAATTAAAGTTAATGAAAATTAATTTTACAACTTCCTTTAGGAAACTAGAGACACCATGGGGTGTTGCAAAACCAGCCCTTAAATAGGGGCTATAGTCCCCAATGAGAGCCACCACAGTGTAGGGGAAGGGCCACAAGCTTGGGGGCATCTGATTGAACCAGACCCCAGCCCTCTCTCAATCATTCCGGTAGCTACATGAGCCTGAGCCTCCCTCTGCATCTGGAGAAAGGTAATAGCACCTACTTTGTCATATGGCTGAAAGGATTAGAGACAATGGCTCAGGGTCTGGCATCTAGTTAGCATTCTTATAGTTGTTATTAGTCAGCTACTAGTTCAAGGAAGAACACGATAGCCCAGCAAGCCGGAGGAAGACGGCCAAATAAATGAGGAAGAGCTGCCCCACAGGAGCCTTCGCAGATCCCTCTCAGAGCAAAAACTGAGCCTCTTCCGAGGTTACCTGTCCAGGTAGGAGCTGAATCACGTCGTCTTTTGACAAAAGCCTTTCAAAGCTTTAGAATTATGCTCATTTGCACTACAGTTTAACATAATAAAACCCTCTCTTTCTAGCAGATAAACACCAGCCTCCAAAGTAAGTTTTTGGAGTCATACCATCTATAAAATTAGAGTGCTGAACTTCATGATTTCTAAAATCCCTTCCAGCTCGGAAAGTGCGGTAGATCTACGACCCAAGGCAGAATGTCTTCATTAAGCACTTACTCTGGGCCCAACGCAGATTTAGGTACTGCTGAGGATACAAACAAACAAAGCCTCGGACCCTGCTCTCAAGGAGCTGACAGTCTCACTGGGAAGGTAACAACATACGTGAAACAGCCAGCGACAAGAACCTGGAACACAAACTGTACTAACTCAGGGACCCAGAGGGAGGAAATGTGACCTCATTTTAGAAAGGTCAACAAGAGCCCCTGCTATGCTCTGGAGTCACATAGGTTGGCAGAGTTCTTCACTCCAGGTCTGGACAAAGACACCTCTCCCCGCTGCCTCAGAAGCAGCGAGACTGTGGTCATGTGAAGTGTGTCCACACCCTGTGTGTCTCCAAGAGGCCCAGGAGCACCCCAGCTACTTTCGGGGTCTTGTTCAGATCTTTCCCATTTCTCTCAAGTTCTTATTTCCCTTGAGAAGAGAGATTTCCTTGGAAGAGAGATTATGTTAAGGGGCTTTTTCCATATCTCTGGCAGCTGACTAGAAGAAGTTAAAAATTCCCATAATACTTTCCCCCTTAAGGGAGTAAGGGAGAATAATCTAGGCAAACTGCTCAATACTACTCTGTCGTTTTCTAACCCCCCGTCAATTAAACAAGTTTAATATCCAAGGTTTGTGAGTGAGCCCATGCCAAAGCTTCATTTCCAGTGGAGTCTGCTATGCAGCCCCAGCTCCCCTGCACTGACTGGCTCCTGGGTATTCTCTGTCCAGTGACACTGCACTGACCCAAGGAGGATGGGATGGCATGAGATGACCTAAGACTCCACTCTTCCCTCCAAATGCTGGATTCTTCCATGTGCTTCTCAGCTGCCTCACCTTTGCTGTAGAAAGGTGCCTACACCTAACTCAACTTACTTTACTGTAGGGCTTTCATCTGAATTCCCACTTCTCTGTCCATAAAAAATTACTTGTGCAAGCAAGCTGGACTTGTCCTTTGTCACTGGTTAACGGTCAACCATTACAAAAGTCTTCTTCCCTAGAACTACGGCTTTGAGAACTCAGAAAACTTGGGTAGATGTTGAAATCTGTGATCCAACCAAACCGTATTGATGGGAGGCTAATCAGATTTTACTAGGAGAGACATTTTATAGGAATTAAAACAAAGCCAGCTAGACGACAGGTATAGTGGTCAAATGCAAGGCCTTGGGCCAGTTCACTGGGTTCTGAGTACTAAACGCAGACCAGCACAAAGCATGTGGCCGCCTTTGACTGTGGGAGCACTTAGCCTTAATTCCACCTGTCATTTCCCACCTTGGTGGGAAGGTAAATCAGACCTATCTCATGCAGAGAACCCGTGTGAGAACACGTGGGTTGCAGAGGGAGCGGATTCCAGCAACACTCAGCATGGGTGCCCTCTGGCTGTGGTCTTCTCCGAGACTGGGAAGCATTATCTCATCCATGTCCTCAACTTTGAAGATGATCATCAAAATATAGCAGAGATACCCACTAGATACCCATCATGGCACAGGAGTGGTTGGCCGGGGACATCCTTCACACCCCTCTCCCACCTGTCTGTGACAAATGAATCCTGGAGGCAGATACTCAGATTATTCAAACGAAGGAGAAATGAATCCCAGAGGCTGAAAAATCATCAGGATGTGAGCAAGTACAATTCAGCTATGCATCCAGTCAACCAACCAAGTGATCCAGCACGTACGGAGCCCCTACAGTGTGCCTACAGGGTGCCCGTGTGCCAGGGTGGAGACTGAGACTCAGAAATCAGAAGTGGTTTCTGCCTCCTGCCTTCAAGACCTCAGTTGGGAGGTATGTATGTGGCATAATAGACACATAACAACATCTGAGCTCAAACTCTGACGGTGACACTTAATAGCTGTGAGGTCACAGACAAGTCACTTAACCTGTGTGAGCCTCCATTTTCCTCATCTTCAAAGTGGGGCTAAAAATATCACCTACAAGGATGCAGTAAGGATTAGACAATACATGTAAAGCACGTAGCACAGAGCCTGATACATATGAGTCGTTCAATAAAAACAGTATTGAGTTATCTAAATGTGAACTCCTTTATGTGCAGAATGGGAATAAGGGTTTAATGAGGCAGTACAAGTGTCTGGCATGGTGCGCCCAGCAGAGCGGAAGCTATCTGGAGAGGGGCATAAGAGCACCAGAGCGGGGAGTGCGTGCTCGGCTCTCGAAATGGGAAAACAACTAGCAACTGGAAGGTAACGGGTAGATAATTTGTAACTGCGCGTTATAAACAATACCTCGACAGCAGAAGAAGCATTTACAGAGACTCAAGTCAACCTAGTTCATTTTGTTGCAATTTCAAGTCCACAAAATACTTCAAGTGAATGTTGTCTTAGCTAAGATGAAAGGTTCCAAGGAACAGAAAATCTGCTATTACACTCACAAAGACAATGATTTTCCCCTTTCTTTCCCTGTAGGTAGCTTAAACAGACAACATACTTGTGAATTCTGGCTACAGTCCAAAATCATTAACTTCTATAAAGCAATATTTTCAGCACGGGGGTAAAAATCTCAGAAGTACTTCAAGATGCCAGTTCTACCGAATGGCTAACACACAGTGTGCGTCAACACCCCACCTGCCAGAAATAATCCCACTATCTATACAAATGGAGACACTGCAATTTAGCCTGTTTGGTGCCCAGCTCTGAAAAGTTGATCTTATAAAACTGAAATTCAAGTAGATGCTGGAATGGTGCAAGGGAAAATATTCACGCTGTGTCCTTCTGTTCTGTCCTATCAGTTTTCCTGACCCTTTAATGATATTCAGCAAGCATGGGATGCCAAAGGTATTTGGCCAGTGTAATAGGAGCCTGGGCTTGAATTTCTCCCCTTCTCTTGGGTTCTTCTTTCAGTTATTTACCTAATGGAAATTTCCTCTTAATATCCTTGCCCCACTGAGTAATTGCTGGTGGCAATGTCTTCCTTATTACCAGGGCAGATGGTGACCACATACAACAGGAAAAGTGAGAGAAGTGACATGACTCTACAGCATGGGGAGAAGTTTTATATTCTTTCAAGCACAGATGTCTTTGACTTATGATGGGGTTACAGCTGGATAAGCCCATTGTAAATTGAAAATATTGTAAGTTGAAAACACATTTCCTACACCTAACTTACCGAACATCACAGCTTAGCCTACCTGATTTAAACATGCTCAGAGCACTGACATTAGCCTATAGTTGGGCAAAATCGCCTGGCAACATGGTACACTGTAGAGCACCGGTGTTTACCCTTGGGATTGCATGGCCTACTGCCGCTGCCCAGCATCGCGACAGAGTATCAGATCACATCACTAGCTGGGAAAAGATCAAAATTCAAAATTTGAAGTACAGCTTCTACTGAATGCATATAGCTCTTGCACCACTATAAAGTTGAAAAATCATAAGTCAAACCATTGTATGTCAGGGACCATCTGTACAAGGTATAGCTACAAATCTCAGCTACTAGTTCAGCTCTATTTCTATTAAGCATTGCCTGCAATAAGCTATGCTTGAACACGTAAATTCAGAAAACTCAACTGTATGTTGTGTTTATAGGTAAGGCTGACATGAAATTTGTGGGGCCGCTATAACGCAGTCAAACAGGCAGGAGAAAGGAGGCAAATCCTGCTCTGTCACTTACTAAATATGCATCCTGCTTAAGTTTCCTGAGCATCAGTTCATCCATCTGCAAAAGACTGATACTTTCCACTGTAAAGGGATGGCTTTGAAGGGTTAAGAAGATAATTAATGCAAAATGCTTGGTGCAGTATCTGGCCATCATTTTTTACAAGTTTCTTGGAAGTAGTTTTGGGCCTTAAACTTCAGAGTATTTTTCAATTCTGTTGGTATGCTACTGGGAAGACGTCCCTCAAGTCCTGTAAGACCTAAGTAACTTGAAAACTAAAGTCTTCACCATTTCCTTCTTTTTGCTGTTGTTAAAATATCCACAGTTTAAAATTATTCTGAGTGTGAATTTTGCCCTGATGTTGAAGTAACCTTTTGTGATACTTGCAAACAGGGAAGAGTTAAGGGAAAATGTGATTCAAAAATCAGTGAACATCTATTATTGATAAAAGGCAAACCAAACAGCTAGTCTTCACTCAGCCAAATAATGACGGGGTGGGGAAACTGGGGAGAGACATTAAAAAAATTTTTTTTTAAAAAGGCATGGAACAAGTTGAGGTTTGGCAAGAAAGAGGCATTTTTGGATTCCAGATTTCTATCCACTAGAAGTGGAGCGGGTTTGTCTGTTTTCAGTTCTACTTGGTTATGGATTATGTATAACCCTTAAGGCAAAGAGAAAAGGGGAAGAGAACCTACACAGGAGAACTTGAATAAAAATAATAAAGACATTTTAAAGCTGGGATCGACATTTTACTCAAATAACATGCTTAAGCCAATGACCTTGCTTTTTGGGGGGTGGGGTGGCATTGGGGGTCTGTGGAGATCTAAAAGCTCTCCTACCTTAAGACATACACCATGTTGCTATTTCACGGATAAACACTTATCAGGCAACAGACACTCCTTTTCAGTTAAGAAACAAAGCTATCCACAGCCACCCAGAATTATCTCAGCACACAAGGTCAAAACGCATGCAACGAAGTCAGACCTCAGTACTGTCACAGTGTTTTAACTAGCCCAAGACACAGGCCTGTTGAATTGGTGGTGAGTCTCTTGCTACTCTGCAACTCTGACCCAGTTATGAACTCAGATGTTGTTTCAGATTAATCTGGAAGCTCAGAGTGGTTTGAAGCACTCCTATAATAGGATTTTGCTTTTTCTCTAAAAAGGACTGCTGGAATTTGCTATAAGGCTAAAGGCACAGAAATAAGCAAGATGCACAAAGGTAGAATCAAGAAGACTGAATTTCAACAGCAGACAAGTAGTCAGGGCTTAGTCAATTCCTATTTTCCCCATGATTTTCTACACCAGCTATAAAGCATTATGTAGGCAAGATAAACCGTTAAGCCCAGCTGTAGATGGAATTGTGTCCCGCCTTCCCCAGCCAGGACTCACTGCCAGCTGTCCTGACAGAAGGGGTAAGTGACCATGTCGAGGGTGCCAGGCCCCCACTTGTGCATTGCTGAAAACCCCACGAAGCGTGAAGAGGAAGTTGAAGGTGGGTTTCCGCGTAGTTAATGCTAGCCGTAGGTAATAAGCCTTTCGACCCTGGCAGAGCTCCAGTTTTGCCATCCTAACAAGGTTTTTCAATATACATAAATATCTCCTGTCTTGGTACTGAACTAGCAGCTAGATTATGACATAGGAAAAAATTCCCCCTGTGGTGGTCACCTTATAATGCCTGACTTGGCAGATAAATTATTTCAACTCTAGGGAAAGCACGCCGGCTTTGAAAAACAGAGTCCTGATGCCAACTCTGCCACTAAATTCAGCTGGGGGAACATGAGCAAAAGATACACCCTCTTAGGATCTGCGTCTTCATCTAGTAATATAAAACACGGAGAACACTACCCACAGAGTTACCCACTGAGACCTTGGATATGAAAGCACTTGGGAAAGAACACAGAGCAAAGGGTTATTACTACAAATCCTACTCTTTCTTCTCGTGAGTGCTCTCCCCGCACCCCCTCTTTCTCCCCCACTGAATCCTGCATGTCTCATCCTAAATTACAGGAATCACCTTATGCCTGTTCTGGAACAAAGGAAAGCACAAATCCATCAATTACAAATAGACTAAAATCTCAAAATACAGAAATTTAGAAATGAAACAGGACATTCCTCAACAGAAAAGAAGCTCAAGCTTATCTCCTCCTTCCTAGTCACAGGGACTCCATTCTTGCAAAGTACTTTGTATTTCAAATGAATAGATAAATTCTCTTTAATGCCAAAAGCTCAGGAAGAAAGGAAGTGGGTGACATCAGAGTGAATAATCATAGATGCTGGGCACCAGTATAAACTGAACTTCTTGCTGCAGAAGTCAGGTAGCTTCCAAGGGTTTAAAATAATCGTGATGAGGTTTTCAGAAAGAAATCTGTTCCCAACTGTTTCTTTAAGTAAATGAAGTTTTAAGTGAGTATGGAACGGAACAGGTATGGGCAAACTTGCAGTCACCGAAGATCACATGCAACTTCTGGAATTATAAACACTGGTCAGCAGCACTTACCATGCACCGGGCATTGTTCTAAGGCCCTGGCATCTACGAAGTCATTTAATTAGTTTAATCTTCGCAACAACCCTATGAGGCAGGCTGTGTTATTATGTCCATTTTACAGATGAAACTGGAAAGATCACTATCATCTCCAGCAAAAGTCTGCTAAGTGCCCACCTACATGTGATACTATGTAATCTAGGGAGGGATCCAACCATGATTTTTGTTATTGTCCCCATGGAAAATTCCTTCCTAAATGCCAGTGAAAATCAAAAAGACACCAGGCATATATCTTTCCTCTCCCAAGCAGTGGAACTGACAAAGGACAGCAGCTGACAAAAGTATATAAATGATAAAGTTTCTGAAAAATTACATGCAAATCCCCAGAAAAGAAAAAGGAGTCAGGCCCCAATCCCCGGATCCATTTCCTCCTTTCCCCAAAATGATTACTCTCATGATCTGAAACAGGCCCCAGAGAAATAGAGGCTTGGTACACATCCGTTATGTGGATCACATTACGCCAGACCGGATTACATTACCAGCATGTACTGTTCACGCTGGGAGGAAAGATAGACTAGATCTTGAAAGTTCATCTGGTTCAGACTTCATTCTTCTCTTCACCTTTGCCAGTCTTCTGATATTCAAAACATCCCAGAACCATCCACCTAAGAGTAACATGCCCATTCACAGTAGAAACTGAGCTACCATTTCTAACAACTGACTGACTTTTTATGGGGGTTGGTGAGACACAGCCTGCATTTTGGGAAAGCTACATATGCAAAGCCAACAGTTCACTTCTAGGTAATGTCAAAGGAAGTTATGTATAACAAGTATGATGAATCTAGGTAAGACCACCAATTGGGAACTACTCTTTAGCATCTGTGAGAACAAAGAAGTTGGACCCATCTTTTGAATGTGTGTCGGGGGAGGATAGAATGGGAACGGGAGATAGCACAGATCTAAGGGACTTTAGTCCTGCCTCACTTCTCCTGAGACCTGGCTTGAATCCATTATCAAAGTATAGGCCAAAAGAAGGTTCTTTTAAAAATGAACTCAAATGTTCCCACTTTGCAGATAGGCTAATACAAAAATAAACTTGCAGTTTGGCTATTTCCCAACAGCTCCTCAGGACCTCTGGTTTTGACTGGGATGTCCCTTGCTTTTGCATTCCTCAGTAGTCTTTCCGCAGGCATTTTTACCGCTGCTATCTTTTAACCCCACTCCACAGAGGGTGACCTGGGAGAGGACATTAAGAATTCACACCCATCTACTTCCTGCAGATCTGGTGTTTTAAAGCCTGCTGAATTAGCCACTTCCAGGTTAACAGATTTCAGGCCTGGAAAGTCCTGGAATGAGGAAGAGAACACAGTCCATTTAACTCAACAGCTGAACTTTCCAAAGGTGACTCAATGGGCCTATGCCGATGCCTTATGTTGCTTTTAAGAGACAACCTTCAATTACTAGAAAGATAGGAAAATGGGGGCTCTGGTTCAACATATTTTTTGCTTAAAAGAGAGCTAATTAATCCTCCTTTGTCTAAAAGATTCACCCACTTTCCTGCCTAAACAGAACCGATCCTTTAGGACTAAGTTTTGTCAAGGCCTCTGTTATGATTTCAGGAATTGAAGCTTTTCTATTCTCTACCCCACACACACCATCCCCACCCCCATCCTTCCATTGGCCATCCACGGGGGGTAAAAAAATCCTTCCTCTATACTCTTCCCTTTAAGCATCAGGCTTTGATCCTTTCTGAAATACAAGTCCCTCTGGGAAATACCTGAAGTTATTTACCCCCTACTGCAAATGAAAGCTCAGAAAACAGGTTTTACCAGGGAGGTATACATGGGGGAAATCAGAGCACTGGGCACCTGAGGTACAAGGAAAGAAGAAAATTAAATGCTCTCTGGAGAAAAACATTAGCCAGAACCTCTAAATTTTTTCCTATACAATGTCCAGCAGTCAACAAAAATTACCAGACATGTAAGAAAATGAGACTAAATGACTGAAAACTAAGGAAAAAAGAAAAAGAAAAAAAATCGCTTACCAGTGTAGTATGGTTACTATCTTCAAAAGAAAAATGTATAAAAAGATGAAGAGTTTTACCAGAAAATTAAAATTAAGATTTTAATAAATGGTGAAACAGCAGAGTAGACAGAGCACCAAAGAGAATTAGTGAACTGAAAAATAAGTCAGCGGAAAATATCCAGATCAAAACATGCAGAAGAACCAAGGGGGTAAAAATACAGGAAAGACACTCTGATTTCTCTTCAGATCGTATAAATCTTTCGCCTTTTACTAAAGATTTCTGTGGAGAGGAACATATACAATAATAATAATAAAATACAGAAAAGAGCATGAGAGGCATATAAGACATAGTAAAAAGGCCCAATTTCTGTGTAATTGGAGCTATAGAAGGGAGAGAGGGGGGAGGGGGAGGGGAGCAGAAGCAAATATTTAAAGTGACACTGGCCAAGCATTTTTCAAAATTGTCAAAAAACGGTACTACAAATTCAAGAAGCTCTACAAATCCCAAGCAGAAGAATCATATCCGGGCACATTATTATTAAAACATAAAGCTAAAGCGTAAATCTTAAAAGCAGTCAAAGGAAAAAAGACGTTACGTTTGGAGGACAAACAATAATACCGACAGCTGTTTCAAGAGAAATGATGGAACAACGACGGAATGACACTAAAAGGCTGAAAGAAATTTGCCAATCTAGAATTCTAAACTTAGTAAAAATATCTTTCAAAAATATAGGTGAAATAAAGATGTTTTCAGAAAAAAAATCTGAGAAAATTCAGTGCCAGAAGACCCACAAAAGGAAGTTCTCTGGCAGAAGAAGAATGACCCAGATGGAAGCATGGATAGAAAAGAAAAGAATGAATGACAACAGACAGGATAAATATGTGTATAGATCTAAACGAATATCAATTACTTAACACAAAAAATGCAATGTTTTGTGAGTGTTAAACATTATATACATAGAACTAAAACACATGACAACAATAGCAAAAAAGATAGGATAGAAAAAATGGACATGAAGTGTTGTAAGGACCCTGCATTGTGTGGGAAGCAAGGAAAAAAATAAACAAAATAAAGATGGAAAAATAAATATGACCAAGTAACTCTGATCTTCAGTATATAATGAAGACACTCTTACACGTGTTCCAGAAAACATTAACAAGAATGTTTGTAACAACCTCAGTTAATACTAGCAAAACACTGGAACAGTCCAAATGTCTAACAGTAAAATAGATAAACCGTGATAAATTCAGGCAATGGAATACTATATTGCAGAAAATGAATGAACTATAGCTATGTATATCAATATCGATGGATTTCAAAAACTGTAATGTTGAGTGAAAAAAGGTCACAAAAGAATACATTCAGTATGATTTTATATGTAAGTTCAAAACAGGTAATACTACAAATATATTGTTTAATGAAACATACAAATATGGTAAAACTGTACTTAGGAAAGACTTGATTAACAAAATATTCAGGACAGTGACTACCTCAGGGTATAAACTGAAGCAAGGGGATGTGATCAGGAAAAGTACTGGTATATTCTACTGTTTTGAACTGAGTGCTGGGTCCTGCTGTTCATTTCATTGTTCTTTAAACTGTACACAATATTCTATTGATCGATTCTTCCACAATTTAAAAAATGTTTGTGGAACTTGTTTTCTAAGCATGTCACCAACGGCAGAATTCATTTTACAAAATAACCTTCAGACAACAAAAACCATGCACAGTTCAAGGCAAAAGGTGGGAGATAAGACAAAGAATTCCTTGAGCTGGATGGCACAACTATCACTTCTTTTTACAGGGTGCCTGTGGCTTTGCTGATGGGCAAGAATGGAGTACTTTAGAGAATCTCGAACCTTAACAATTGCTGTTAAGTCTAACACAGGGTCAGAGAGTAAAACAGGAATTCATTGCCCTGGATGTTTTTGAATCTTCAGATAAGTGTCACAAACTTTCTGAATTAGCAAAAGAAGAGTGCAAAATGGATTTAAAATCAACTTCAGAACTTCAAAGAATGAGACAAGAAAATAAAATTAGAGGGCTGTTTTCTTTTTCGAGATCCTAAAAACACACAAAAAACTACACCTACTGTAGGGATTCATGGACAGTAGCCCTTTAAGGTCAAAAGAGAGTGAAGCTTGTTGCAGGCATGCTTGGTACCATGCCTGTCTTGTCCACCATTGTGTCCCCAGTACTAAGGACAGGGCCTAGCACAGGCCTGGTGTACACCTGACCGGAGTGAGTCTCCCTAGTAAGCCCCAGAATAGCTTTGGGAACAAATGACCAAAAAGACTGTTCAATGATTTGAACTTGAAATTCTGTATTTCTAAAAATGTGCTCCTTTTTCAAATGCTACCTCTTTAGCTATGAGTGCTAATAACTTTTCTTATGTTGAGGGGAACCTGGTTTAGGACTCTGCTGATAATTATTTATCTGTTCTATATATTAAGTGCCAGATGATATACGGGAGACCAAGAGATTCTGGCAAAGTATTCCCTTTAAGGCATTTTAAAGTGTTCATATTACTATATATGTGCATACAAATTCATAGTCTATATTTACTGTAGATATAATGAGGGTGAGACATTCACGGAAAACGGCATAGTAAAGTGGGAATCAGAGAAGCTTTGGGAGTCACGCATTTGGGTTCAAATTCTGGCTTCACTTATTAGCTGTGTGATCTTGGGCAACTTCTAGAGCCTCAGCGTAAACTGAGATCACGCCTAACTCAGTGGGGTCCCAACCTTTATGGCACCAAGGATCGGTTTCATGGAAGACAATTTTTCCACGGACAGAGGGGTAGGGGGTGGGGTGGGGGTGAAGATGGCGAGCAATGAGGAGTGGCTATAAATACAGACGAAGCTTTGATTGCTCACCCACCGCTCACCTCCTCCTGTGTGGCCTGGTTCCTAACAGGCCACGGACTGGTACCAGTCGGCCGGCCCAGGGGTTGGGGACTGCAGGCCTAGCTTCTAGGGGCTGTCTGTCTGTTCCTTCCTTCTTTTCTTCTTTTCCTCCTACCAACAAAAACTTACTTGGCACTAAAATGTACCACACATTGTTCTAACAATGAACAGTGAACAAAAGAGACAAAACTTTCAGCCCTCATGGGATTTACATTCTAGTTGCATTCAAAGTTGCACAGACTATAAATAGTATAAATAAAATAAAAGCAGTAACAAATGTTAAGTAAAAAATCAGGCAGGAAAGGAGGGTAAGAGGTATTGTGTGTGTGGGGGGGAGGGTTTTACAATTTTAGATGGGGGATGGGCCTCCCTGAGAGAGTGAAATTTGGATCAAGAAAGGCAGATGAGAACGATGTGGCCACAGAACATTCCAGGAAGAGAAGAGTGCTAGTACAGACTCCCAGGCAGAAGTTGCGAGGGAGTGGGTTGAGAATCAGCAAGGAATCAGTGAGGGCGAGCTGGGTGGAGAGTGACGAGAGGGTAGGGCGGAGGTCAGCAAAGGATGGGGAAGGCCGACCACGTGGGCCTTGTGAATCACTACACAGACCTGAGTTTTCTATGCCGAATGAAACAGGAAGCCATTGGAGGGGTCTGAGCCGAGGAATGACACAATCTGAGTTACGTTTTGACAGGATCACTCTAGTTGCCATAGTGAGACTAGTGAGAAGGGGAAACATGGGTGGAAGAAGAAGGTTACCACAATCAACCAGGCCAAAGACGATCATGCGGACTAGCAAGGTAGCAGTGGGGGTGGGGTGATATGTTTAAATTTTGGCACCGCTGACAGGACTTGCTGATGGTCTGGTCATGCAGAAGGACAGAAGGGAGTCAGGGATGGCTCCAGGGTATTTGAGCAACTGGCAGAAAGGAGAATGGAGAAGACTAGTTAAAAAGGTGTAAGTGCCTAGCACTGTGCCTGCCACACAGGAAATGGCCAAATAATAGCTCTTCTTCACCTTTCAAAATTTCAGTGCTGATTCAGAGCACAGGCAGCTCTTCTGTGCAAACACCCCAACATCAATTAACTTTCTCCAAAAACCAGAATATCTTTCACTATATAATAATTCTTCTGCCAGAGAGGAAGAGGTGAGATGTCAGCCTCCACACGGTTAGCGAGTGCTGAGTGCAGACCTCTGCCTTCCCCACTGAACAGAGAAGGATCAATGGAAAACAGAGATAAACCATGTGGCAAGAACTCAAGAAAATTTTAAAGAAACAGCATTCTGTGTTATATGCTGTCTTAGACGATTCAGGCTATGATAACACGGTATCATTAACAAGCAAACACTTCATCTGCTGAGTTCAAAATTATGCAGAAAAGCATAGTTGAGGAATGAACCCGCTCCCTCCCTTCTTCCTGCCTTTCTAGTCAGTTGTTTTAAGTGAGGTCTAAAGGCCTTCTTTTCCTTTAACAAGGACCCTTGGAGTTTGTTTGCTCCGGCTTTCAGGGAGGGTGATTTTCTGCTAGATGGAGATATTAGGTTAATGGCAAATGCCAGAGGCAGTCCATGACTTAGTACTGGACTGAGTCATTCTGGCCAGAAAGAACAGCTTGTGAATTTGCAATCTACCTACTGCAAACAGGCCATGATTTGGTTTGGTTTTAGCTCTAGTTATATAAAAAGTGAGTCAGGGTTTCCCATCCCCCCAAGGGTGCAGGAGGCTGTTGTTTTGTTTGTTTTGGCCCTCTCTGTGAAAGGTATAACTGTGCTACTCACATACAAATACTTGCAAAAAAATAATAGTTAACATTTTATATATGCAGCTTGTGGTTGGATCATGACAATACTAGGCTCAAAAAGGAAAACATTCAGTTCCCCTTTAAACTCACTTAAAAGTGGTATGGGGGGGAGGGAAAATGAAGGGACGTAAAATGGTAGGCCAGACTTTTCCTGACTAGACTAGATGACCCAGTGGCACACTCCCTTGTCCCCCCAGCTCTGGCGCCACTGACTCACCTCTCCAGGTCCTGCCATTGCACACCCCCAGGCTCCTTCCTGCTGGGGCTGCCCCTTGTGTGCCTCCACCTGTCTCCACCCACCTCTCGTCCACATGGCAACACCTCCCTGGACCTGACGATCCAGCACCAGCATTCCTCCCTCTGCGGAGGCCTTCCTTGCTCTGGGTAGCAAAGTCTGCCCCTGCTTAAGTGCCCCCACTGGAACCCCCGCGGACTTCATCCTTGCACTTGGAACGCTTTCCTGCAGGCATGTGATTGCATAGCCTTCTCTCCTGCTAGATGGTGACCCTGAGGGGACAAGACCTTGTTCTGTTCATGTTTGTTTCCCCTCTGCGTAGCACAGAGCCTGGCATTTCTAGCTGCCCATATACAGTTGTAAACTTGTTGTACAGACACAATAAACAGATATATTAACATGAGGTTATGCTTTTTGCACATAAACCTATATTTAGTCAGCTCTGCATGTGGAGCTAGAACAAAGTTAAAACTTCTTCACTGTCTCAGATGGGGTTAGAACAATTTCTTGGTTTTAGCCACACACTTTGGCCTGGATGGTATAACACCTACAAAAGAGCTAATTATACAACAGAGGGCACTAGAGGAAATGACTTTAAACTATGACTCAAATTCTCTGTGTCCCCTTGAGAATACAGCCTTACATGGTTAATTCCCACAAATATGATATTGCAGAGAGGTTCAAGGATGAAGCCTACTATATACAGAGCAGCTTTTGCACTGGGGCTAAGGGCAGGGGCTCAAAATCAGAGAATCCAGGTTCTTAGCCTGGCTCTCTTCAAAACCTTGGGCAAGTTTCTTAATTTCTCTGAGCTTCAATGTCCTCATTTATAAACTAGCCTTTTGTAGGGTTGTTATGAGGATTAAACAAGTCAATTTGTTTGAAGACTCAGAAGAGTACCTGGCACATGGTGAAGCAGTCAAAAAATATTAGCTGGTATCATTTTTAAAGATATTCATTCGGCCACCAGTTTACACTCAAAACTTACTTCAGCTGCACAATCAGTATCATGTCTATCACATGCTTTCTGTATAGCAATACGGAGGAATAAAGATAAATATAATTAACATTTTAAATGCTTATAGGAAAAAGTCACTAACACATTTCACGTGGTCAAGCTAATTTAACTACGTATGCCACAAATTGCATGACAGTGGACAAGACTCCTGGTCAACTTTGATTATGTGAGACAAAAGCCAAGGAAATACAAAATTAACATTGTTGTTACTCCTTATCAGAACACAGACAGAGCCAGATACCCAACAGTCCAGAATGAAGGAAACAGATTGTTGGCTTTTGATTGGAATTTCCTAGGATTGTTACTATGTAGTACGAGATTAATCTAAATGTTTCTTTGCACACAGACAAGCTTATGTGAAGTGTATCAGAATAATATAATAAAGACTTAGGTTTGTGTGTGAACAAAACTGCTTTCAAAAAATGTATCATTACCAGGCTGATTAAGAAAATACCACAGATTTAAAAGCACCCAAGGTCTATAAATAAGTTAGTTCACTGCTTATTGGGGTGTGGGGGGAGTATACAGGCTAAATAAACAAACAAAAAACAAGAGAATCAAACATTTTCAAATGAGTTTTCTTCCTTACGTGGGTATCATTGTAAGATGCAGTATTATGCTAGCACCACCCAGTATTTTCAAGATTTCAAACCATAACACTGAGCCGTTACCATCACCACTTCAACTAAACTTTAAGAGCACATGCTGTGTACTGATTTATTTAATCCTCCCAGTTATACCCTCTACAGTTGACAAGTGGATTTTCCAAGCAAAGGGGGAAAACCTAGAACACACGAAAAGTATGTACTTACTGCCCAGATGTGTCAAACTTGGTGAAAAGGGCAAAATTCAAGCAGTTGGGCTGCATATTTCAAGAACAGGATGTTTCCATGGAAAATGTGGCAAAATATGTCTTAGATGGTATACGTAATTATGTAAAAATAGTTAAAACCAATATAATACCAGGTGGAATGAATGACAGTTTAAGGTTAGAAATAACCAAATGCTCAGACTCTTTAATTGGTTTTCTTCTGTTTTGAAAAATAAAACAGAGGAATAAGGAATGTGCCGGAAATTTGAGGAATACACTCCAAACCTTTCTTCCTTCTCTTCCCCTCCCTCCCCCGCCCCCACTTCCCTCCTCTGTGTAAAAGGCCTTTAATTAGCTCACATCCTATCCTGATCAGGGCTCCCTAATACATTCTGACACCAGCCTGTTGGCCAGGCAGTGGGGTCTCGGTGCAGGCCTGATTAGCAGGATCCCAGCAGACCGCCTGCTGCTCTTATCTCCACAGATGCCTGAAGAGTTTGGTATCTTCCCTCCCAGCCCTCCTGGGAAGCTGCCCCAGCAGGTGCCCACTGGCAATAGTTTTGTGTTACAGGCCTGAATGAATGATCCCCGCAGGAGCTGCCGACTGTTTTCACAGACACAGAAGGCAGTCAAAAGTCCACCGCGTGAACTTGGAATGACCCCAGCTGCAGAGTCACTGGCGGGTTCATCGGGAGGGCAGGCACGCTTTATTAAACAACTAATACTCTTCACAGATAACTTTCCGAAAAAGCAAAAGTATTAACTCTTTGCAATCTCGCTCTGACAAAATACTTCAGCTATGGAGGGGCTCCCCTGTGTGATTTAGAGTTTGAACCCAAATGAGGACTGTGAGACAGAGAAATGGTGCAACCAGGGACTGCGACTTCATCTGGCCTGAAGAAGGGTCAGGGCTCAGTCACCATTTGGTTGGCTGTTTTGGTTAAAGTGTTCCAGATTAAAGTGAAAGACAAAAAGCAAAGGTTTTGAGCACCTAGTCGGGTGAGGACAGTGTGGGCGAGGAGTCGGCCTGACAGTGACAGCCCTCAGCCAGGCCGACTCCACGGCAACGCCAGCAGGAGGGAGCGTCCAGACCCTGCTGGCTCACTTTGCCATGGTGCCTGTGCACCCACGCACACGTGCGTGGGCCTTAGCGAGGCTTCCATGCTAAGCCAGGAGAGAAAAGGTGACTGAGCTGTGAAGAAACCAACTGTGCAAACTCCCATCACCTACTGAGTCGGCTTAGAAGTCATTTTGTTTGCAGCAGCCAGAGGCAGCGCGGTGAGTTCCTTTTTGAAAGAGGATTCAGAAAAGGCACAAGGTTCAGCTCAAAGTGTTCTTATAAGCAAGCACAAAGCCATGGCTTTCTTTCAGGCTTGCGAGACGGTGGGCAGCTGAACACATCCGTGTTTGCAGTCTGCACAGGGAGGAGTGGCACATGGCCATTTCTTCCCAAGGGTTAGAATCAGTACTGAAGATTCTTTTTCTCTTTTCAGAAAGAAAAAAAGTAAAGTTCCAGACTTTAGAAGGAAACCGATGACAACAATTATAATAACAACATACAGATACACATATGAACGTTTAGAGAAAATTTTAAATTTTATTTTAACCAACAAAATTACATTAATTTTGGCATCAACCAAAGACTATGTGTCCATCGAAGTTTTATCTCTACTTTGTCTCACCAACTGCCCTCTAAATCGAATTGTGGAGGGATTTCCTAATTTGGTTTTTGTTTTTTCAGTTTGTTTGTTTTTTTGCAGGGGGTGGGGTTGTGTTCTGTTTTCAGGGAAGATGCAATTTTGCATGGGTTTACTGGTTAGGCAAGATCCCCTTGAAGAACTAGTAACAAAAGGTGCTTCAAAGGAGCTATGCTCCCCTCCCACCCCCTACAGGTAAGTTGACCTTTATACAAAACAGATTGGTTCTGCACAACAACTCCTTGAGGGCTTTCTACATGTCATGCACAGTGCTTGGGGTTAAAGATACCAGGTGAGTATGACTTAGTCCCTTGTCTTCAAGGAGCTTGGTCTAGTGTGGGAGATAGATGCATAAACAGATAAAAATCCACATGAAGAATGCTGAGGAAATACACACAATGCAGGGTTCAGGCCCTATTACTTTTCTCTCCCTCACTTCTAAAGGACAAGAAGCAGGTACCCACGAGCTGCTGGCCCAGTCTCAGCAATAATATTAGATCTATAGCCAGAAGGCCTGGATTTAAAAGCTGGCCTGCAACCATTTAGCTGTAAGAAACTTACTGGGTCTCAGTTTGTCTATCTATAATTGAAAGGGCTAAAAGCTGACCTCAAGGTTCTTTCCCAAATCTGCTCTCCAAAGAGTTTCTACTGAAGTGTCAGAGATTATGTTAAGAGTCCAAATCTGGGAACAGCTAGCTTTGCCATGTTCAGCTAGAGCAAGAAAGAAATGTTTTAGGTTTGAGACATCTCTTAGGAAGAATACAAGATGGGCTTCAACAGAAAGGCAGAGGTTTGAGAGTTTAAGTTACCATATGAAACTAGGCTTCTCACCGAACTCAATTTCTTTACGTAAGTTAGATACTCTTCACTGTTATGTTTTATTTTTACAGAGAAACAAGTGGCAAATTCTTCCTGTGTTCAGTTCCAAGAATTTTTATCTCACCATATAATTTATTCCTCCAGGCACCTCAATTTGTTGTGTCCATTGATTACTAAGCAGCTATTTTGTAGCAATCCTACGAATTTTACTTGCTAATGCTACAGGACACAAAATCCAAACAGGTAAGTAACACTCCTAGAAACAGGAGGGTAAAATCTATTGGACTTTGCTCCTTTTCCTGCATTTCTTGTTGATTGTGTGACTGGAGGTTTGCACGACCAATTGAGAGCTTAGAACCAAACGTCCACACAATCTAGCATGGGTGCTAGGGAAGCGAGGCCCTCTTGGAAGTAGGATTTTTCACTACCCATGTCAGAAGCTCTTCTGGCTGTCACCCGAGAAGGGTTGGTCTGGTGGGAAAGAGTCGGCTTAGAGTTGTGCAGCCTGGGCACCAACCCCTGGTTCTAGCACTGACTGCATGATCTCGGCAAAACCACTGAACCTGTACGACTTAACTTCCCATCACTAGAAGGGAAGTGATGACCACACCTGCTCTGCTGGCTCCATAGGGATGCTGCAAGGTTAAATGATCTCGAAGACATTAAAGTGCTTTACTTGTTGAGGAGGAAAGGGTGCTTTCTAAAGCAGCAGTGTGGCCTATGGGCAAGAGCACAGGGCTGTGAACGAGCCCTGGCTCCCGGTCCTCTTCCACAAGCTCCCTGTTTGACCCTCCAAAAGTCAATTACCTTCACTGTGACTCAATTTTTTCATCTGTCAAAAGGGGGACAATACTTTAACTCTTTAATGTATAAGTTTGTGAAGATCAAATAATAACAGGAGCATGCTACAAAGGTTAAATTTCTGTGAAACTACAAAGAGCCAGCCATTAGTGCCTCTTCTTTTATAAATAACCTTGGCATGATCTTTGCTCATTTCCAGGTTACCATTAAAGAGAAAATACCCAAATGGCCACAATATCCTGCTTTGAATATTACCAAGGCAACAAAACTGAAACAATGGGCTGTTTTTGGAAGCACGTTCTGCTTAATCATTTCAGTGAAAACGTTACAAGTTAATCATTCCAAACCAATGTTTTATTATATAAATTCAGTAGCTTGCAGGAAATGTTTACTTAAATATTTTCCTCTAATAAAGCAAACAGATATTTCCCATAAATATTATTTTAATTCATTAGATTAAGAGGAATTGGGTTTTCCTCTCTTTCCCCTATAATAGTTTTCCCAAGGCTTCTTGCTACCTTAAGGCAAGCTGGGCCTGATCCAATAGTGCACACCTGGCCTTGTCAGATCCAGGTCAGTATCTGCCAAGCACTTGCTATGCACCAGAGACCAGAGATGTGGGGAGGGGAGGAGAAATAGGATCCCCCAAATCACTGTCTTTTTCCTACCTATATCTCTAGAATATGATTTTGGCTATCTGCCAACTTACAGATATGTTTGGGGGAAAAGTTGTAAATAAACTTTTAAAAGTTTCTGTTTAATTCACATAAAAACCAGAAAATAGACAAAAAAAATCAAGCAGCTATTTCATTTATTTAATAAATGTTTGTTGAATGTATATCATGTGAAAAATGCTAAGCTAGATATAAGAGAGCCCACATGGATACAACCTGGATCACTTCAGTTTGTCTTACAGTAAATATTTATGGCTGGTCACAGGGGAAATTGGCAAAAATTGTTGTCAGATCAGATCTCTGCCCTCTAGGAGCTTTACGGATGCAAATGAACACAGACAATTGCCTTCCATGTCTTGTTTCAAGCCAACCTCATCCCTGAGGAACGGAATAAAGTGTTCTTGGTCCTTGGCCCCACAGCGCTTCTCTCCTGGAGCCCCCCAGTTTGCACAGATCCCACCGCGATGCTTGCTCCCTCGGGATTATCATCACTGACTCCTCATCTGCCTTACCTGTTCCGCATCCTCACAAAAAGAAAAACAAAATCTTTTTAAGTCCTCCTTTCTAAGTATCTTCCATAGCACCCAGCACCTAACTGGCAATAATAAACGTTTGTTGATGAACGTTGGAGGTGTGCACAAATGGTTATGATTCAAGGCACTACGTGGTCGCTGCCATAACCAAAGCACAGAGTGCCATGTGGACTCAGAGTGGGAAGAGACCGCATTCTGACACAGCATGTGGACTGGACCTTGTAAATTCAGAGGCTCTGGCCATAGATGGGAGAAGACACCTCAAACAGAAGCAAGATTCTGAGCACAAGTGCCAGGTGAGGACAGTGTGAGCACCACTGGGAAGTGACCCAGATAGCCCACTTTCTGCCACTTTCTCTTCATGCTTTAAACCTGACTTTCCCAACGTGGCTCCCAGTTTTTGAGCTTACCTGCACTTTCCTCATGTGCCTGGCCAGAAAACTCCCTTGTTCTTAGACACGGCACCGGAAGGCTTCCCCACTGGTGTGGAATAGAAAAGGAAGGGAGAGGCTGCATTTCCCACTTGCCTGCTGGAGGTCAGTGTGGTGCACCTGTGCCTGACTTCACTGCCAGCTGTGCTGCCACCGCAGGACACGCTGAGCCACCCTTACATGTTAGGCCTGGACACGCCAGCATTCGGCTAGCAGTAAACCAAGGAAAAGCCAGACTCTCACCCCCTTTTGGAATTATCTTCCTTTTCCTCCCACGGTCTCTCTTGGCAGCGGGGTGGGGTTCTCCCTCATCCCCGACATTGTACAAATTACTTGATGTAATGTCCTGATACAAGCTTAAATTTTCTCCCTACACTTTCCACACCACAAACATTCTGCTCCAAAAATTATTCTTGTCATATACTGTTTCTTTGTGAGCTCCCAAATATATTATTAGCAAATATCTCACATAAATAGCATGGTTAATGAATGATACAATAAGCCTCCACAAGGGAAAGACACATGTTTCTCTACCTGTTCTCTGAAGCCCATTCTGCAGGAAAGGACATGCTAATAAGGCCCACAGACAACACTGACAATAGAAAACCCAACTATTATATGGAGATGATGTCAGTTTCTACAGTATCCGTCATCCCTTGGTATCTGGTGGAGAGGGGAGATTGTTTCCATGACCCCAGTGGATCCCAAAATCCATGGATGCTCAAGCCTCTGATATAAAATGGTGTATGTGAATTAAACCCACATACATCTTCCTGTATACTTTAAATCGTGTCTAGATTACTTATAGTGCATTGCTTTACAATGTAAATGCTATGTAAACAGTTGTTATATTGTATTGTATAGGGAATAATGATGGGAAAGAGTCTGTACATGTTCAGTACACACACAACTACTTTTTAAAAAAGTATTTTCAATCTGCATTTGGTTGAATTCATAAATGCAGAACCTGTGGATATGGAGAGCTGACTGTATTGTTCAGCAATGTTCTAGAAGCAGGAGACTTAGGAAGAAGTCCAAAGTGCCACCACATTCCGTTTGGCCATCTTGAGCAGGTTATTTATTTCCACTGGGCCTCATTTTCTTCATCTATAAAAAGGTGATAGTAGTAGTAGTAGTAGTAGTAGTAATAATAATAATAATACTATCTGCCTGGTTTTAGGTTTATAGAAAGAACCCAAAGATATATAAATGCTTCATCGACAACTAAAAATCAAGACAAATATTTAGTGGTATTAATGATAGAACCCTAATAAGTTAATCATATTTCTCCTTTCCTCCAAGAAGCAAACTATAGAACAAGTCAACAGAACTAAACATAAAACTCTCGGGAATAACACACCATCCCCAACACTTTCTATCTGGCTCCTTAACTCAAGCCATGGTATCCCTAAGGATCGAAAGCCAATCTGCTAGCAGAACTCAGAGACAAAAACATCTCCACAAAATTTGAAAAGCTGTATGATAAACTAAGCTGAGGAAAGTGAGGGAATAAAAGGTCTACTGGGGAGAATGAGTTTATTTTTCCGCCAGTAATGGATAGTAAGAATGTACAACTCTCCCTAATTTCAGATGCTCTGCAATGAAAAATTCTTACTATTATTTTTAAATGACATCTTAACTGTTTAGAAATGCTTAAAGTAGTGAAGTTCAGGAAATGGCTTAAAGAAATTACAATTTAACATACACATTTAGAGGATGGATGATGGCTATCAGGAAAGTGGTCTGAAGATCACCATCAGCTCAGCACACACTGAAGTGGTCCTAAGTTCTGTTCTGCAACCTGGGCAGAGCAGGAGGAAAGGCCTGGAGACTGCGAAACCCACATGATTTATATTTGAATAAACCCCTGGCAGGTACATCAGGTGTGTCAGTTTACTCAAATGCTTTCAAGTCACACATTTTCTATTTGGATAAAGAAAAATCTTCCAATCCTTTTCTCTCATTTCAACCCTTTTACACTAGAGTGGGCTTCCCAGATAGTAAAGATTAATTCAGAAAGCCTACAAATTACAGTTGGAAAATTCCAAGGCCCAACACAGAGGAGTTAAAGTTGGGGATGAACGGAAAACTGTTTGAGCTTTACTTGTAATTGATGCTGTTACCAATTGCCTATGTTTTGGTTCCTACGATGGTTTGGTAAAAGATTACGCCTGAGAAGCTGCATTGTGTGGAGGAAAAATATAGAGACTGACTCCCAGATTCACTTTTTTCTAGAACTTCTGGCTCCAACAGTAGTCACTCATTATTCAACTTCAGTCAAGTTTACTGACCATTCTGAGTCTCATTTTTCCCATCTGTAAAATAGGGTTAATGCTTCCTTATAGAGTACATGTGAAAATTAAATGAGATAGCATTAGTTCCTAGGCCCATATTTGACATGTAGTAGCTAATAAACGATGGTTATACCCTTCACATCCCTTTCTGATCTTCAAGCATGATATTGACCAAGAAATTCCCTATTTCTCCTAAGAAAACACTTTGATTTAGCTCTTCTTCAAGATGGAGAGTGACTTTAATAGATAATTATAAGGAAGAAAGAAAAAAAAATAGAACCTTTCGAAGACAGTGTCTTGAAAAACTCATCTCACACTAAGTTTGTCACAATTTTTCAAGAAAGGCCAAATACTAATAAAAAGAATATTGAAATGCAAAAAAGGGATGCATTACCCCAACCCAGGGGTAACCAGCCAGCCGAAGATCGCTTGAACATATAATATTATTCTTTCACTAACCAAGTTTACACTAGGGTAGAAAACCACTACTCTTTGGGGGACACAAATATTTTCTGTCTTTTCGACTTAGCAACTGAACATACTTTTCCACCACACAGACTGAATTTTTGGAAGATAAAGTGAATTCCACAGAAATATGACACATTCATGCCCAAGAAGATAACCTAAGATCCTTGTTCTTAACTGAACTACTATTAGGAACTGAAGACAAGGTCTGAACTTTTTCAATCTTGCTGTTTCAGTGGTGCTACCACTCCCTGCTGCTTCACTTCCGGCTACCAAGCTGCTCGATTCGGGCAGAAGGAAGGGAAAGAAGGCTACACTCCACTCACCTGGCTCCTTGTGAGCAAGGCTGCTCAGTAGGGTAGGTGAATTCTGGTCACTTGTTCTCATGATACCACACCACCCTTCCCCCCAAACACACTTATGATCCTCCGGATAGCTGAGATTTGCCCAAGTCAGAGTGGGTCATTCAGCATTTAAAATTTGCCTCTAACCTAAAAGAGCTCACACTAAGGTAATCATTTTAGTATTCAAGGTTATCAGAGGGAAATGAAAACTCTGATGCTAAAAATTTGAGTCATTTCTCTATATATTAACAACTTGCGGGTACCTCCTCTTGGCTAGGAAAGAAATCCCTTGCGTGACTTACTTAGAATCAAAGTCTTTTTGAAAATAGAAAACCCTGCATTCTCTAAGGGAAAGATCACTGTCTGAAGTGAATTTCATTTAACCTAAAGTTTTGTGCCAACTTAAATACACTAAAACCCCACTGCTTATGAGAAGGCATTCACCTATTACTTGCTTATAGGTACATGGAAAAGCTATTATGGGGATAATCAGCTCAACTATAAAATGAAGCAGTCACACATAATGACAAAAACAGATACAAGTCATAAATTGCCTTTTCCCCTTCAGAATCCGTGCAGGCACTCAGTGCATTCTTTTGTGCAAAGATAAAACTTTCACCTTGAATCTACAGTGCTTTTAGTCTTGTTTGAGCCTTATAAATATAGTGCCTGCAAAACAGACATCAAAAAATGCTGTTTCTTAAACAAAGGCAGATGGATCCCTCCTCCCGCAACCAGGTCACACTACATAGGACAGGAGGTTGGCTGATGTCAGGGCTGGCTGAGAATCTCTGGATGCAGGGACTGGAAAGTCAGTTTCCACTGGATCTGCTACGAACCGGATCTCCTTTCCTGGGACAAAGGCTGGTGAAAGGTTTGCTTGGAAGGGGAGTGGCTCATCCACACACTGCTGTCCCAGGTAGAGACCAAAGAAATAAAACAAAATATGATCTCAAGTCCTAGCTAAAACTCAACAGTCTGAATTTCTCTTTTTCACTTTACTTGCTTGTATTTATCTGTAGGTGCTTTTCCTAGTAGTTATCAAAGTTCATTCTGAGACTAGACAGGGCTTTTTGTTTGGTTTGCTTTTTGTTTTTCCTGTTGGTTTTTATTTATTTATTTTTTAATATATAGAGGCCTGTCTAGAATAAATCTTGCAGTGAGTGATATTTCAAAAGTGTAACTAAAAATGAGAATTGAGGTAATAGTACAGAAGGGTCAGGTTTCAGCTATGCAGTTACCTGACTGACCTTGGGCAAGTCACCTTACTTCTCTGGGCCTCAGTTTCCTCGTTTATATAATGGGGCTTAAAATGCCTATCCTAGCTACTGACCAGGTTATTGTGATGATCAAATGATATCACATGAGTACAGCCACATTTGCAATCACCACGGTCCTTATCACCTATAAAGAAGCTGGTGACAGACCACAACCAACCCAACACAAGAATGACCATGAGCACCACCATGTTCTGAGGGCCTGGTGTGTGACAAGAATGATATGATAGTGGTCAATTTATCAGCAACAAAGTGATGTCAAATAATACACTTCTGGTGGGAAGTTAGTAATTAATGTTTTATATTCTCTGCAGTGTCTGGAAGGCTGCCTTACACAAAGGAAAAACATCACACAGTAGAAAATACCAAGGCCTTCAGAATTAGCTGAACTTGGATCTAAATGTACCCCTGTCATTTCTAGCTGTGTGACCTTAAAGACATTACTTAACTTTTTTAACTCTTGGCTTCCTAATTTGCAGACCAGAGATTAACATGCACAAGACAATGTAAGTAAAAGGTCTTGCACAAAGCCTAATTGGACCACAAGAAGGTGTCCAATTAATGTTCATAAATTAATATGTATTCCACAGTGAAACAGGGTGTTTCCACTCTATTCCTAAACCCTTTCCTACTAATGTTTGCACCAAGAGCTAATACAAAAATATTAGGTCTTTATTCAATTCATAGCAAACAAAACTGATTTAAAACAACAAAACAACAGCTAAAATGACATAGAATAAAATGCATTAACTAAAAACTGGCAGAAAAATCACAACTACTTGACAAAAATTTAGATCTGCAGAATTTGAGTTAAGAAATTTGGGCTTGATAGACATGAATGCCACAAAGGGAAAGAGAAAGAAAGAAGCCTACCACACAACTGCAAAAGCTATTGGTATAATTAACATGAAGCAAATGGTGAACAATGAATTGAATTCTAATTTCCACAAATAGCAACTGACCGTGATGAAAATAATTTCAGCTAAAAACATGGAAAATTATGAAAATATGTGTATTCATAAACACAGAATCAAAACATACCTGGGATCAAAAAGGCACCCAGAATCAAAAGCATTATTTATTGACTTAATAAAAACACAAAGGAGGCCAGGCGCGGTGGCTCACGCCTGTAATCCTAGCACTCTGGGAGGCCGAGGCGGGCGGATCGTTCTGAGCTCAGGAGTTCAAATCCAGCCTGAGCAAGAGCGAGACCCCGTCTCTACCAAAAATAGAAAGAAATTAATTGGACAGCTAAAAATATATATAGAAAAAAATTAGCCGAGCATGGTGGCGCATGCCTGTAGTCCCAGCTACTCGGGAGGCTGAGGCAGTAGGATTGCTCGAGCCCAGGAGTTTGAGGTTGCTGTGAGCTAGGCTGACGCCACGGCACTCGCCCCAGGCAAGAGAGTGAGACTCTGTCTCAAAAAAATAAAAAATAAAAATAAAAACACAAAGGATGGAAAGCAGAATAGAGCAGAGGTTCCATTAGTGACAACCAAAACTGCTCCTCTCCTTTGCTGAAAGAAATTAAGTATGTTGTGGGCTTTCTTCCCTTCGGAAGACCAGATCGCAGCTGTGCAGAGCAAACACTGAGTTTCTACAGGGGCAGAAAAGGGAATGGACTCATTTGCTCTATTGTTAACAGCTGAGACTTTCTTAGTTTGAAAAGAACTTTTATTTTTCTGAGGATAACTACATAATTTTCCCATAAGTATGTGAAAATATTATACAAAATATATAGTAATCAAGATACAAATGAAGTTAGAGTTTATGTAAGAGAGAGAATCTGTTTAACAGGGGCCTCACCAGTTCTTTGGCTTAGACAGAGGCTAGAAGGGCTTGCAGATAGTCACATGGCACTGAACTAGGAGAAAGTATCCTTTTTGCAACTCATGATGCAGAAAGAAACCTGTTCCTCTGACATGGACATGGAATGTGATTTCTTTCTTCAATCACAGAAGCAATTCCGGAAACCATTGTCTTGCCATGGCCTCAGGAATGGGATCAGTGCTTTGAAGTTCCGCTGAGGTAAAGAGTCACCTGGCCAAGATCCAGGCAGGGGAGTCGTGGGATAGATGCTCTCGACTTGGTGGCTATACCTAAATCATGCCACCTTAGATGTGGAATCCATATACTGAATTCTAGGAGTTGGGAAATGAGAAGAAAAGGTAACAGTGCACCGTTGTCAAAAGCTGATAACAGACTCGTGTACTCGACCCCCATAAACTCTCACCAACCAGCCTCACGTGGTAGTGGCGCCAGTCAGGCAGGGGAAGTTAGAACTAAATCATGAGTGTAGCGGCCGTCAATTTAGCCCTTACGGCTTACTGATATTCTAATTGTGCCGGTCAGTCCGGGAGGATTATTTCACTGAAACTTATTTTATTCTTTGGTATTTTAAACACGTTCATTTTAAAAATAAAAACATAAAAGATGAATAAAAATGTATTAATAAAAATAAAAGGATTTGTTCTGTAAAATTTGGATTCAGTCAAAAAGCTGCATTTAAGGACCTACAAGGCCGTATGTGGCCTTAAGGCTGCAGGTTCCCCAACCACGCTTTAGACCCTCACCCCAGAGAAACACACATTTATACAATATTTACAATTAATTTAAGAGGTTTATGGAGCCTCTCCACTCCACTCAAAGCCCAATGAACCAGGTTAAAGCTGCTTGGGTCTTTGCAGCAAAGTGGGGCTGGCTGGGCTCAGTGAGGTGCAGCCCTATCTTCTCTGGCCCTTTCGTAATCACTGGAACGCAGGCACTCTTTAAAGGAATACTTCCCACAGGCCAGCTGTTGATTATTATGGTCTTTTGCACTTCCTCAAACTCCTCTTGTGTACACAGAGAAGCAAACAAAACATTCCCCCAAAGTGACATTAAAGGTCTGATTTCAAACCACAAAACTATCAGAAAATGGAGATCTGTCGTCCAACCACACACATGCAGAATCACAGATGACCTGAGTGAGTGTTTAGATGACAGACTCAGATTTTGGATCTACCATTTCCAATGTGAAGTGATAATTTGACATTTCTTTGCTTTCTCATCTTAGAGATATAACTAAGTTTCATAATACATCCAGAGTTCTTAGTATCAAAATACAGTCATGTGCTGCATAATGTTTCGGTCAGTGAGGGGTTGCTTACATGATAGTCCCATTATTTTTACTGTACCTTTTCTGTGTTTAGCTATGTTTGGATACACAAATACTCCCCACCACTGTGCTACAACTGCCTACAGTATTTAGTACAGTAACATGCTGTACAGATTTGTGGCCTGGGAGCAAGAGGCTATACCACATAGCCTAGGTGTACAGTAGGCTGTACCACCTAGGTTTGTGTAAGTATACTCCATCATGTTCACACAATGACAAAATCACCTAATAAAATCATTCTCAGAACATATCCCCATTGTCAAGCGATGCATGACTGTAAATTACACAGCAATTCTCCTCAATAGCAACCTGTGGCTCCAATATTAATTATCTTATTAAAGTCAAGACAAATACATGAAGAAGGACCCCAACCCCATGGGGAACAAGGTTCCCATTGAAAAGAACTTGGAAAGCAATACTCTTACGCAAATCCAGTGACAATATCAAGCATGATATCCAATAAAATGCATTATCACTGCCACCAGGCCTTCGTACAGACCCGGGGGTAAGGGTGGGGACAGGGAGGACTCTGCCCTTTTTTCTGCCTAATTTACAGTCTCATGCTGACCCTCAAGCTTCAAAACTTGTTTACCAGGGGGAAAAAAAGAACAAGGAAATAAATGCAACTTTCACAAACCAAGGAGATTAAAGAAAGGGCCAATCCTTTTCAACAGGATATCGCAGGGAACTCTGGAGAAACCCATAAGAGGTCTGACCTGTTGAGAAGTCACAGGTGAGTGACTATAACAGCGTCTTCATTCTTATCTAGAAGCAGAACCACAGAGGTTCCTAACAGCCAAACTGGCCCATTTGGGGTTTGACTCTCCCACTGTCAGCACCCAACACCTTCCTTCTCTGCAGACTGTAATCTATTGGTTTTCATTTCAAGGGCACTAACGGTTTCCTGGTGGCTTAAGTCTTGACACAAATATTACAATGAAAGTGATGACCTACTTCCCTTCTTCTGTCTGTATTTTTCAAAATTTTTGTAATGTCCTATATCATTTTATTCTCACAATAAGCCTATAAAGCAGGTGCATTTCTATTCCAGATTGAGGAATAGTACTCTTGTCCTCTCAATAAACCATAAGCATATTCATTTTTAAAATTACAATAAAGCCCAGGGATACAAAAACAAAGAAAGAAATTATGAAACTGAGAGGCTTTCTTATGTTAATTAGAATTTAATAAAGTTAATAAAATTTATTAAAATCTTTAAACTAGGGATTCACAACTAAATATTTAAGTGTAACTGTTTACGTCAAGTCCAATAGCTAAAACAAGAACAGCGAGGAATCTGGGCTACCACCACAATGTGTTATGTTCTGTGAGAGATAAAGGTCCAAGGGCAATGTAAGAAATGACTCAAGGCAAAATGTGCACACGCATTCAGACTTTGAACCTGAGTCTGTTTTCAAACCGTGAGTTAGAAAGCCTCTCTTCCCTCTACCTTTCACTCTTTTTCTAAAAGTGAGAGTGTCATCTATTTTGAACCACAAGCCAAACAGTGCACTTTTTGGTCTGGTTCAATAACACTGTAATACTGAAGAAACTGATCTGACCGAAGAACTATCATCTCTAGAAAGTAGTTTAGAAAAAAAGAATAAATTCCCAGCTTTCACGCATTATTGATAAGAATACCATGCAATATAGAAATGCTATGCAACTCTAACTTTCTTACCTGCTCTTCAGGATAAATTGCTATGCAGCACCACAAAAGTCTCTTTCAGTAAAGTTACTTTTACATCCTACTGGCCCACGGTACAAGGTAGCCATGATCTCTCTACAACAAATGCTCTCTTTACAGTAAATAAAGACATAGCACAAGTGCTTCCTCCAACCTAGTTCGCCCATGAGAAGGTCAGTCTCTACAAGAAAAGATTGTTGAGTTGGAAGCGGGCCAAGAAAGCAGAGCTCTTAAGAAGCCTCTTATATGTTGCAAATAGCAACTACCCTTCAACTACCTTCACACATTTTCCATCTTCACACGGAAAAAAATCAGCTCCTCCTGGAAAATATACGGTGAACTAACGAAGTGTCCACCAAATAAGATGCCATTGAACAAAAAAGTCAGCTAGGCTGCAGACACAGAACGATTACTTCACTTTCCTTCTGCTGCCGGATTTAGATGACTTAAAGGTTTGTGTCACCATAGCAGGCTGTGTTTTAGTTTGGACTGTCCCTGTAAGCTATGAGGATTAACCGGTAGATTTTAAGCAGAAGAATGACATGATTCAATTTTATTTTTTAAAAAGTGGGTTCATTCCGGTGGCACTGTGAAAGCTGCAATGAAGTCCAAGGGGACAGCGGGGCATTGCAGTAACCCAGGTAAGAGATAAACAAAGCCTGGACTATGGCAGTGGCAACGGAAAGGAGGGAAAAAAAGATGTCTTAGAGGTGGACTCGGTGGACCTGGTGACAGGTTATCAGAGGTGAGGAAAAGGCAAGGCATGTGGGCAGTGAAGCTAAGGCCATGAATATAACTTCTCACAGCCTATTAACTATAAAGGAAATTACAGTAACGTAGAGGACTCATGAGGTTAATTACAATGGAATTTCACCTCCATTTCCTTACCTTGGCAGCAGAGTTTGAGACTCCATGTGTAACATTTCTGATGAGCCCCCCGACATTTCCGTACTTTATCAGTCCAGTAACCCCTTCAGAAACATCATTCAAAAGTCCCATAGGATTGCCAAGAAAATCCACTGATCCCAGGATTCGAGCTGCCTGGCTGAGGAGTTCCTGTCCAATGGAGTGAGAAGAGAAAAATCAAATCAGCACTTGTTTATATTTGCAGACACCAGTGTCCCAAGCAAAAAGGTTAGCCCTCCATTCCATTACTACAACAAGTACCTTTTAAACCTTCTTCAGTGGCAAAATAATCTCCTGTCCTTTCACGGGCTCTACCCAAACTTCTCCCAATACTTAGATCTCTGAGATTGCTTTCAATATTCTTAGAAATACAAAGCCAGTTGGAAGGATAAAAACAGCTACGAAATAGGGAACATTCTTTTATTTATTTTTTAAACATCCAGCCCAAAATGTCAGGAAATATTCTTCATGAGTATATTTATTAGTACATGCATCATACTCTCCTTTCCATCATTCCTACAAATAGAGAACTAATCATCAGCAGGGGGAATTTTAAAAAGAAAGCGAGAGATCTGTAGTTCCCCCTCTTAAGCTGTGGAGGGGGATGGGGAAGATGGAAAGACTTAACCCACCCTCCACTCTTTTTGTACTTCCAATTGCCTGGTTCCAGACTCAGGGGACATCTGCTGTATCACTTTCCTTACAGTTAGGTAGAAATAGCACCAATTAGAAAAGTCAAGGAAGGAAGCGAGAAAGGAAAGGAGGGAGGGAGAAAAGGAAGCAAGAACAGAATATATTTTAACTTTGAAAGCTAATAAATTTGATGTGATCTTAACCTATCTATCCATTGAAGAATACGCGCTGGCTTTACATTTTGGTCTTTGCAGTCTGGATAAGAAATGGAAAATGTTCAAGTTGATTTAAAAAAATTTTCAAGTTCAACTCAAGGGCAGTTCAATCTCATAGGCTCTAAGAACACTGGTGTGGTTGTTGAAAGTAGGCCCATGCCTGGTAAATAAAGAGCTCACAGTATTTTATGTTATTATTAAAGCATCAATTTAACCATCAAGAGTTGTGACTAACTTAGTGGAAGCCCCTGGGACTAGCTCTAAAGGACAAGACTAACAGCTCATAAGTCAAATGTACTGTCTCAGGATTTTCTTGTAAATGGGCTTCAAGGGATGTGACCTGACTCATAACACAACAGAGCTGAAATGTTTAACCGGGCTCTCAATAGTACTGTCTTAGTAACCAAAATTTCCAAACAACTAAAACAAACATTCTCCTTATGCTCCAGCCAATAAGTACTTCTCCAAAGCTCACCTCCTGGAAATGTTTGAGGACATCATTGATGATGAACTCCTTGGTCTCATAGGGATGTACCCGAGTGAATGGATCCAAATTAATCACAGCATCTTCAAACCGAATCAAAGGAAATCCCAAGGTGCTTTTGAGGGCCTAATTAGGGAAAAAAGGAAATTATACACTTTAGCCATATGATGGCCTTCCAGGGTACTATAATTCTAGATTCCATAAAAGCCTCAAGTCATGTTAACTATTCAATGAGAGTCAAGGTTTTGATACTTATAAATAAGGATTTTCCCTATAATTATAAAAGTAAAATATTAGGAAAATATACACATACACACACATACACACACACGAAGTCACATATATCACACAGAAATAAACAGCTTCACGACATAATTCCTTTTGGTCTGTTTTGTACTTGTGTGTTTATCATGCTTTACTTTTTCAATGACGTTTACCACACATACAGAAAAGAGCACTAATCAAACGTACAGTTCAATTTTTACCAAAGTGAACACAATGCTGTAACCACCACCCAGATCAGAAAGTAAATTATTATCCCCATCTTGGAAACAGATCCCTCCCCATTTGCGGACTACCACCCACTACTTCCTCCTCCTTTCCCAAAGAGAACCACTATCGTGACTTACATCATCACAGATTAGTTTTTCCTGGTTTGAACTGTATATAAATAAGATCATTAGTATGCAGTTTGTTGTAGGTGGCTTCTTATAGACAGTATAACTATGTGAGATTCACTAGGTTGTTGCATATAGCTGCAGTTTATTAATTTTCATTGCCATATAATATTCCACTCTACAAGTAAAACACTATTTAATCATTACTGTTGATAAAAAGTTGGGTTGTTTGAAATTTTTTGCTATTATGAATAATGCTATGAATATTCTTAGACATGTCTTTTGGGGCACATATGTATGCATATTTCTTAGATATATACCTGGGAGTGGAACTGTTGGGTCATAAAGAAAGTACATGTTCAACTTTGATATAGACTGCCAGTTTTCTAAAGTGGTTGAACCAATGTATGCTTCCCCTGGCAGTTTACAGAAATCCTTTTTATTCTACATCCTCATCAACACTTGGTATAGGTAGATTTTAAATAAAACAGATATTCTGATGGGTATGTGATGGTATTTCAGTATGGTTTTAATGTCCATTTTCCTGTTGACAAATGAGATTAAGCACCTTTTAGTGTGCATATTGGCTATTTGGATATCTTTCTGTGGAGTGCCTATGCACGTCTTTTGCTCATTTTTGCAGTGAGTTCCTGTTTTTTTCTTACCGATTTGTAGGAGTTTTTCTTATGTATTCTGTACGTAAGTCCTCTGTTGGATAGAGGTATTACAAATATCTTTTCCCATTCTATGACTTGTCTTATTACTCTTTAAATGGTGTCTTTTGATGATCAGACATTATTAATTTTAAGGAAATCCACCTTATCAATCTTTTCCTTTATGGTAAGGCTTTCTGTGTCCTGATTAAGAAATTATTATCAGCTTGGTGCAGTGGCTCACACCTATAATCACAGCACTTTGGGAGGCCAAGATGGGAAGTTCACTTGAGGCCAGGAGTTTGAGACCAGACTGGGCACATAGTGAGACCCCATCTCTACAAAAAATAAGAAAAATTAGCTGGGTGTGGTGGCACATGGCAATAGTCCCAGCTCCTTGGGAGGCTTAGGCAGGAGGATCACTTGAGCCCAGGAGTTTGAGGCTGCAGTGAGCTATGATCATGCCAGTGCACACCAGTGTGGGTAACAGAGTGAGACCCTATCTCTAAAAATAAAAAATAATTTTAAAAAAAGAAATTATTATCTATACCAAGGTCATAAAGATATTCTCATGTTTACTTATACTATTGTTTTATCCTTCACACTTAAATCTGTAATCTACTTACACTTGATTTTTATGTATGGTGTGAAGTAAAGCTCAAGATTCACTATTCCCAGTGGATATCTAATTGACTAAGTAACATTTATTGAAAAGACCATCCTTCCCTCTACTGCAGTACAGTGCAAACTTTGTCATAAGTCAAGTGATGGTATTTATCCATTTCTGGATTCTCTTTTCTGATTTACTTTGTTTTGTTTTCTACCAATACCATACTCTCTTAATTACTGTACTTTTGTAATTATGTTTGAAATCTAATAGTGTAAGCTCTTCAACTTTTATTTTTTTTCTTCAGGATTACTTTAGCTATCCTTTGTGCTTTTCAATTGCATATAAATTTTGGAATCAGCCTATCAATTTGCCACAAAAAATTACTGGAGTTTTCACCAGGACTGTATTGAATCTATAGATCAATTTGAGGAACAGTAGCAATTTTACAATAATAAGCCTTCAAATGTATTAACATAGCATATTTCTTCAACTATTTAGGTCTTTAATTTCTCTTAATAATGTTTAATTGTTTCCTGTGTTTCTGTGTAGAGGTCTTGTACATCTTTTGTTGGATTTATTCCTAGGTATCCGTGGTAGGTTAAAAATGGCCAAAAATTCTTTGCATTCTCTTCTATCAAGAGGTGGAGTCTACTTCCCCCTAGTTTGAATCTTTTTTATTTTTCTTTCCAGTTCTTATACCTTTTATTTGTTAAAAAAAATATATATATACATATATATATACATACATATATATATATATATATATATATATATATATATATATATATATATATCTTCCTTGTTTTCTTCCCTTGGCTAGGATCTCTAGTATAACAGTGAACGGACGTGGTGATAATGGGCATCCTTCCTTATCTCAAGGAAAAGCTTTTAATACATCACTAATGAGTATGACGTTTGCTGTCACTTTTTCATAGATACACTTTATCATAAGTGGATGTTGAATTTTGTCAAATGACTTTTGTGTACTTTTGAGATAATCATATTTTTTTCTCTTTCATTTTGCTGATGTAAATTAAAACACTTATTTGCAAATGTTAAATCTGTATTCCTGGAATAAATACAAGTAGGTTATATTATTCTTCTTATATATTTCTATATTTGATTTACTAATATTTTGTTGAGATTTCTTGCTTCTATATTCATGAAAAAGTACTAGTCTATAATTTCCTTTATTATTTGATAGATTTTCAAAGATAAATTATAGTTTTCTGATAAAATTCTCGAACACATAGTTATTTTAAATTCTGGGTCTGAAAATGCCAACATCCAGTTGACCTATGGGTCTGTTTCTAGTGTTTGTTTTTTCTCTTGGCTCCGTCTCTCAGTAGGCCTGGTAATTTGTGACTGAATGCACTATTTTGTATGAAAACTTGTAAAGACTTTGGATAAGTCTCCAACTTCTGACAGGTAGTTAGAGTAAGAGGCATAATGCCTTAATCCAACCAGGGTTTGGGTTTTCTCAAGGCTGGGTTTCCATCTTTAAAAGTCCTGGTCTATTTCAGTCCTTATGAGGCCTGGTGTAGCCCCTTAGCAATCTCAACCAAAAACCAGTGCCATTCTTACACAGTACCATAAAGCTGCCAAAGATCTATTTAGTTCTTCAGCCTCTTAGCTGCCTCTTATTGCTTGGCTTCTCTCAGACTACGTCACTTAGAAATTGGCAAATTCCTCAAGAAATAAAGCAGCTCGGACTGCTGGGGTCTGTTTTCTGCCTGTCCCTTCTCTGTAAGGTATTAGCCCTTCAGTTACAGTTCTCTCAGTAGCAATGAAGCTGAACCGGTGCTGTGCCAGCCCTGTGAGTGCCAAAAGCTTCACATGGATTCTCTGCCCTTTGGCAGCTGCTTTCTGCTTGGCTTCTTTACCTTTCTCCCTATAGTACTTAGAAATCAGAAAAAGTCTCAAGAATAGAAGCAAAATAAATGTTGGGCTCACCTTACTGAGTTTCTCTCCTCTCATAAATTTTGGAATCTCAAGTCCTGGACATCTTAGTAACTTTCCAATGGCTTCGAACAGACTTTTTTTTTCCCTATCTAGCTTTTCTTGAAGTTCTCAGCTAGCTTGGGTCTGCTTTAAGCCAGTTAACAATTTCTGGATATGGGTCTATTTTCTGATTATATTTTTATTTAACACGGTTGATATTTCAAGGCGCTTAGAAGGCATACCAAATACTCTTCTTTACTGAATGTGAAAAAACATTTTTCCATGCTAATAATATCAGTAAATCTCTGATCTACTTGGAATTTATCCTTATATACAGTGTAAAGAATAAATCTAATTTTATATTTTTCCATAGTTATTTAGTCTAATAGCATTATTAAAAAGTCTACATATTCCCCACTGAATTAAAATGTCTTTATTGTATATTAAAACTTAATGTACAATTTAATGGAATTTCTATTTGATTTTCTCACTTATTTTTTAATCTTTTTGCACATATTTTCAGAGGCTGCCTTAAATTCTTTTAGAACAAGAGTATGCTTAATTGAAATTAAATTATATAATAGAAGAAAGATGGATGAAATTTTTGAAAACCAGAAAGGGGAAAGGTTTTTTTGTGACTCAAAATTCAGGTTCAAAAAGGCAAAAGACTGATACATTTGACGACATAAAAATAAAAAGTTCTTGTATGACTAAACACACACAAACACGCACATTTCCAAAAGCAAAGTAAAAAGATAAATGAAAAACTGAAGAAAAAAATACTTGCAACTCTCATCAGAGACAAAACTTTAACAGAGTTTTCTAAAATTAGAAAAGATAAAAGACCAATAACCTGATAGAAAAATAGACAAGTGATATAACCAGACAGTTAAGCCAGAAAAAATGGCCCATTAATATACAGGTTAGGAAAAGAAGAAGTAGAATAAAAGAAAAGCAACGAATAGAGTTAAGAGAAGAACCAGAAAGGACTGACGTGAAGAACAGGGAGGTCAGCGATACCCAAAATGGCAGCGGACTCTTACACAGATGAGGACAGAAAAAAGGCCAGTGCATTTGGTGCCATGAGAAGTCACTGAACCTACTACTAAGTAATTTCAGAACAAAACATTTTAGAGATTAAGAGCAACCTCGAGTTAATTCAGCCTAACATTCTCGTTTTTCTTTCTGTAGAAATAAAACTGAAGAAAAGTGGATGGTCTAAATTCATGTAGCTAGCCACTGATCATGTTCATTTTCACAACACCAACAACCTACCAGGTAGAAGTAAAAGTCGGAATGGAGGATTATGTTATTTTTCCTGAAAAACTTTCTGCTATCAATTCGCCCATGCCCCACCCCCGCCCCCACGATGAGCGATCATAAAGTAATTGAGCATGCCTCATTTTCCTCCTTCCATGGACAAAGAAACTGAGGCTCAGTGAGCTTAACTGCCAGCCACACAATAGCTATGTGGGGACAGCCAGCTCAGCACTTTGTGTTGCCAGTGCCACTCTGAGCATGACTTTCTTCTCAGAGAAGAGGAAATGAGATCAAAACAAAGACTCAAGGTAAAAAGCTTTTAACCCCACTTCCTCAATGCAACCAAACACTGAAGAAGAACCACACACAGTAACAAAGACTCTGAGACCTCCACTCAGTCGTCGAAACCTCCATGATAAACACTATTCCCATTCCGAATGACTAAGGTTCTTTGTCTGAACCAAGGGAATATTTTGGCCCTTAAGTAAAAATGATCTTTACTAGTCATTTACTGCTCTTGGGACTCCCACATTTGAAAAAGCTGAGCTACAGCCTATTGGTGTGAGTTATTCTGCCACCTTCAGGTAGACCTGGTCAGTCAAAGCAGATGAGACCGAGACGAGAGGGAAAGAGCCAAACAGGACTTTTGCTTGCAGAACTAAACGACTAATCAAATACAGTAGTATACAGAGTTGATGCTTATTTGCTCAAGTAGCAGTTTCCTGTTATAAAATGGATTCTGGAGAAAGCAATCCTGTGCTCATAAGTTCCTAATAAAAATAGGAAACTGTCTATTCCTATCTCCCCAGAAAAAAAAATGCTGAAGTCTTCCAGAAACTATAGAGTTGAAAGAAGAAATACCTGTCTATATACCATAAGGTCTCAGATCACAAGCTATTCCCTCGCCCATGTCTTTTCCTTTCTTAGTTTATCCTGCACTAAACAAAACTGTCTGGAATTCATTCTTTAAAGGTTTATTTATGGTACATAGAGACTGTTTATGTGAAGCAGGGTATTTGCCTATTTCCCTCTTGGGACAATGTTTAAAACTACAGGGATATTTCCCTCTCTGGCACTTTCTGAAATACAATTAACAATACTGGATCTTTTTTCCTTTTAACAAATCTGGTTTTTATTTAAGGAGGGGAGGAAAAAAGTAAAGGGTCTGAAGTTTCCCAACAAATTATTTCAAGCCTTGAGAAGACAGTTTTAGGCTTTTTAAATAGTGTCTTTGTTTGAAATTCCCCCTTACCCCCACCCTCTCACTCTGACCATTAAAATGTGGGGTTTCTTCCAAACTAGATTGCTCAATTAAAGCCCTTCTTTTGTAATACCCCAATGCTCTAAATGGAAAAAGGGCTGCTGTAGGCCACCTTGTGAAACCTTTTAAAGGCTCCTGGTTGCTTTTGATCTTTGAAAAAACCCAAAACACATATAAACTACCTGGCATTTGCAATATTACTGTGCCACTCTGTAGCATGCAAACTTGGGAGAATAATGGAGAGGAGGAGGAATGGGGGAGGAATGCTGCACTTTCGTCTCTTGCATTTGTGAAATGGGACTATTATCTCCCCCTTCTTCCATCACACAGTAAGGAATCCAATTGAGATAGCAGATGTGAAATTACTTTGAGTCCTTTTGAACAGACACTATATCTGGCAACAATGTACCCTCAGTGTAAACCTGAAGAGACTTCCCTCTGAGATTTCTGACAGCCTCACTTCTGGCCTGGAGTCAGGAGAATCAAGATAATTATTCCTTCAATACCAAAGACATGGTTACCTTTTAGTCAGACTCTTGTGATTCCTGTTCAGGGATGGGACTCCATTTTCTAAGCATATACTTTTAGCTATTATATATTCATCTAAAAGAGCATATTGCCCTTTCTAAGAGCTACTAATAAAGGCATATTACTCTGTTAGGAAACTCTTTGAATAAATGACATTATTTTATGAGTCCCAGACTCCACCAGGAGAACTCAAGACACAGTAAAACGGTGCCTTCCATAAGCTAAGAATTTAACTCTGAAGCGCCCTGCTGGAAACATCTCCTTGCTGCACTCAGGATGGCCCCCGCCCCCCACACCTCATAAAGTGGCTGCTCCATTTAATTTGTTTAACAATGATTTGAAAAATGCCTTGAAAATGTTCCTTCGATACAGTGCCAGATGAAACATCCAACCTAAGTGGTTTCCAGTTTATTGTATGCAGAAAGCACACACAAGCATCAATACAGTGTAACTGGGGGACTAGAGCTACTTCAACTGCAGAAAATCATGCAGATTTTGTCAGTCTGGGGAAGTTTTCTGCTGGGAATAATTTGAAAGGAATAGGTAAGTGTCTGTGTTTCTTAGTAAGATGATTTTAAAAACAAGAAGTCCTCAACTCTCAGGAACTGCTTAACATTGGTTTGTTGGGCGAGTGCCAAGTGTTCTGGGAGAATATATACTTTATCAAACAAACCCATTCCAAAGGGTCACATAAGTCAAGTGGATACTTGTGGATATTAGCAAGATAGTGGTTTTCCCATGGTTTTCCCCTTACTCCCATGCTAACTATAAGTATCCTCAATCTCCTGGGAAACATGAAATTAAAGCAAATTAAGCAGAGAGGGCTGTGAGTGGAGAAGGGCACACTGCACTATTTTAGGGTGGTTGCAGGAGCAATTACTGCTCACTGGACCCGACCAGCACTCCCAGCCGCTTGTCCCCAGCTTGCCACCCCAATGAAGCAGTTACCCCTTCCCTACTCTTACCCAAATTATGATCTGATGGTGACCAGACTACTGTCTCATTACCTATAAGTCTATTTCAGAAGTTGTGAGTTGGCAGACCATGGGCCACATGAGGCCCACAGATGGGTTTTGTTAGGCCCCCAAGGTTTAAAAAAAAACCAAGAAACTTGAATTGGTTTCCAACATTTAAAAACCAGGAGATTCCACATAAAAATCCAGATTTCCGGCTTCTCTTTAAAAATCTGAAGATCTGGCAACACTGGGCTCACATTCCCTCATGACGACAATCGGCTGGAGCCGAGCTGCAGCTACGTCTTCGGATGGAGCCTGCGCTCTGGGCCTGCCCCGGCCTGCTGTGCTGCTCACTGGCATCGCCAGCGCAGCCCCTGCGGGAATCTGAAGTTAGGAGTCTAGATTTACTCCTTATCTGCTCATATCTCTAGCCGTTCCTACTCAGAAAGAGAGACCATCTTGTGGCATCTTAGATGAGGCAGCATGGGACAGTGGGGAAAAAAACCTCAGACTGGTAGTTATTAGAAGATGAAGTCTTAATAACCATCTTCAAGAACAACAGAGAAAAGAACCAGAACTAATGGGTACAAGCTGCAGGGAGGCAGATTTTGACTCAAACAAAGGAAAGACTTTTTTTTTTTTTTAAGAGACAGGATCTTGCTGTCACCCAGGCAGTGGTGTGATCACAGCTCACTGTAGCCTCTAACTCCTGGGCTCAACTGATCCTTTCACTTCAGCCTCCCCAGTAGCTGGGTCTATAGGTGCATCCCACCATGCCCAGCTAATTTTTTAATTTTTTGTAGAGATGGGGTCTCACTATGTTGCCCAGGCTGGTCTTGAACTCCTGGCCTCAAGTGATCCTCCTGCCTCATCCTCCCAAAGTGTTGGAATTACAGGCCTGAGCCACTGAGCCAGCCAGGAAAGACTTTCTAACAATCACCTGGTTCCGCTCCCACTCCTATCACTACCTAGCTAAACAGGCTTGGGTAACCAAACACTTTGACTTCCAATTTCTCTGTATACTGAGCAAAGGCATCATCGAGGACTCACAAGTCTAAAATTCTCTGATTCCTTACGTTCTACGTGGCAACACAGTATAATGAAAAAATACAGACTTTAGATCAGTTAGGCTTGGATTTGAATCCCAGCCCTCTCCCTTACTTAAAATACATTTTATTGCTAAAAATGAAGACAGTGTTCAGGCTGGACCTATCAAGTAGGTATGGCAGGAGCCTGCAGGAGTGTTACGTGCTGATGCAGTGGCAGGTGAGGCACAGCCCTGTGGGGATGCGGCTGAGTCCTCCCTAGGGGTGGTAGGCATTCCTACTGACAATCACTCAAGAAGAGGTGGATACTTAGAGGGGAAGAGAGAACTAGGAGGGAGGGCAAGTCTTACACACTAAAGGAAGATACTGTCTTTCCTCTTAGGAAAGAGGCTTTTATCTGCTGAGGTAAGCCAGGAGCTGAACGGAGAACAGACGGGTTTTAGGTAATTCTCTGTTTAGTCTCTCGAGTTACTCCTTGGTCTTAAGCAAAGTCATATTCAAACATTAAAAAAAAAAAAGACAGAAATAGAGGAGTCCATAAACCTTCTAAAAAAGGAGACCTGTAAAAATACCTGGTATGAATGATAACGCCAAACAGAAAAAGCAAATAGTAAACACACTCATTCTTTTCCAAGGAAAAGTTATTTTAAAAAATTTATTCAAATATCAGCTCACCTTAAGATCCAATGGCAGCTTGTTGGAGGTGAACACACTTAGCTTGATCTGGGGAATGCTGATTTTGAGGTTTTCAAAGTAGTATCGAATTGGTGTCCCACCTTGCTCAACTGTCTTCTCATGGAGGTTTTCATCGTATTTTTCCACCTCTGGGACAAAGGCAGAATTTAAAAAAACAAAAACAAAAAGGAATTTCCTTACTCTCACAACTCAAATACTTGTATTCATATTGAAAAAAATCATCAAAAAAATGTAAACATCTCTCAGTTTAGTTTTTGAGGGTTCAGTAAGGCGTATAGTATTCTAATACCATTTAAAAAAAATACATCTGTTTTGTGTTGCTTATTAAAAAATTAGACTAGCTTAGTCTTTTAACCTGTCACTCTATACCATCTAGCAGATCATCATCTTCAGAAAAAATAAGCTAGGTAGAAAAGCCAAAGGTCACAGGTGTGTCTGCTAGCAATGGCTTTCTAGAAACTGTTGTTATTACCAATGACCCAGATTACCTGAATTTATTTTCATAAGATGATATCCAAATAAGGTCTTAGAATGCAGTGTAACTGAATCATAATGAACAATATCAACATTAGGGAATGAATCTGAAGGAAACATAATGCCTGAAAAAGAATCAGGCTGCAGGCTGTAAGGAACTGACATCACTACAAGCAGCACCCTCTCCCCTAAATGGCAGACATCCATTTAAACAGGACAATCAAGGCCAATTTTTCACTTGCTATCCCATGCAATGTGAAGGATTAACCTGGGCTAAAACATAGCAATGTGCTCTTTGCCTTGATGCTACACCCACATCCATTTGGGCAGCATATTTTTCCTTGGCTTCATGTGCTTTAGAAATAAGACCAGAGAGTTTGCACGTACCTACTTATCTAACAAACTCCTGGCGTAAGGTATTATCAGGTCTACTTATAGAAAACGGATACTGCAGCAGAGACCTCCCCGTCTGTACGTTAGGAAACAGAAACAGCTATAGAAAGGAGAAGATGTGCTCCAATGAAAGGCAGACAAGGATTTTGAAAAAGTCAGATCCACTACACAATGCTTGGGGGTAAATTTATGAGAGCAACTTATAAGAAAAATTATAAGAAAAGCATGTCCAATCAACTTAAAGTAAAACTTCCCAGGAAGGTACCAAAACAGAATGGATACCTGGCAGGCAGGCTCCCAAGTGGCTGTCTGAATACAAATAAACACTGGCGTTCCAACCCAAAGTGGAAAACACAGCATTAAACAGATAGGATCTTGCTCTGGATCCCAAATACTCTTAAAGCTTAAATTCTAAATCTGGGATAAAAAGAACAAAAACATTTTTCTTGCATTGTGTGTATGTATGTACATATGTACACACATTCGCAGTGATTTTTTTCTCTAGCCAATATGGGCAGATAAAAATGAAAGTCTCCTTCTTATCATTTCTTCAGGCTCAATATTTAGTTTAACTTCAAAAGACTAAGCATCATTTTCTTTCTAAGCTGTATATACAGCCCTAAAAAGTCCACCTAAAAGCTCTAAAAGCAGGAAGAAATGCCATAATGAGGAATCTAAAATAAAGGGACAACAGCTAAATTATTTCTGTAGCACTGCTAAAAATTTAGGTTTTTCAATAGCTTATCTTACTCCTTTCTACAAAGAAGAGAATAAAGTAACTAAAGTAACTTTTTAATTACATTAAGGCAAAAGGGTATGGATGTCAAAAGTTAATGAATTGAGGCTAGCCAATTTTATTTTCTCAACTAAACCAAAGGAACTGCCGAAGGGATTTCTGATTCTTGGCCCTGAGTCTGTTTAATAAACAAAAGTTAGGAAACAATGTGGTTTGCTAAATGACTAACATCATTTATGTTATTTTAGAACAGATGAATCAAAAAATGCAAAGCAGAGAGGAATAGTATACTGCTTCCCAAAGGCTTACCTCTGGATATTCCAAGATACCAGAAGACCCCTGAGGAGCTGCCTTAGTTCAGAGATAACTTGGATGACAAGTAACACATTGGAAGAGAACAACTGAAACACAAACCTGAGTTTCCTAGCTCAGGCTGAGAAGTAGAAAGGGAGCTTGTCAGGCACCCAGGGGCTACTTATTTTTACAACAGACTAAAAAATACCATCCTTGGGCCAATTCCTAGACACAAACATAGAGCATACGACATTACCTGATTCTGCTTGAGCGTAGCCAAAGAAACTGAGCAGCTTGAGGAGTAGTTTCTCCTCAATTTGCACTGTGAACCTCTGAGCCGTGACCATCAGATGCTAGAGACAAAGAAATTCTGATTTACTATGTGAAGGCCAGAATGAACTTTCATCTGTGCCATTAAGAAGGCCTCAATGACACGGAATGGTTTCTTTACTCAACGTGACTTTATGATCATATTGCCAGGTTATTTCTGGCTTCTCTCTCCTACATTGTTACAGTTAACCAAAAACTCCAGAAGATGTTTAGTAGATGATTCGTCATCCTACTGTTTGGTTCCCAGGGCATGTGGGCCTCGTTAGTGAGGACTGCAGCTTTGGCTGCACCGTGGCAGAGGAACTTTACAGTGCAACCAGTTTAAGGAGCAGCATGACTGGGCTTGTGGATCTGAGGGCTGCATGTGGGCTTGGTCCCATCAGCACTGGTGACAAAGGACCAGAAGTATGGGAAGCAACCACTTAATTGGCTCCCGCTTTTCCAGAGTTTGCTGCTAAAACAGTTAGCTTCTACATGGACGTTTGTCTAAGAAAGAGTTCATCATTTTTCAACTATCTGCTTTTAGTAAACAGTGTGGTCACTTACAGAGCAGCATGTCTGTCCCAAGGTCAGACTCCTCATAGCCCTTTTCCAATATTCAGGATTACTCTATTTTTAACAATAGATCTGGATCACGCCTGGTCCTGATCAATCTAGATGCTTCATTCAGTGACTTCATTCTGATGAAAACTGACTGGCCCGTATGGATTCAGTACTATCAAACTATCACCCGCAAGATCATTGAAAACACAATTGAGAAAATAAGGTGTCAACAGAAGGAGTTCCTGTAAATTCCCCTTAACGATCTACGAAGTTGCATGGGGCTTAACCCCACAGAACTACCGCATGCTGCACTGCTGCTCTGAGACTTGGCTGTGAGAGAACAAATCAGTCGACCTTCTGGCATGGCCCTGACCCACCAGCCCACCTTGTAGATGTTGGTCAGCGCACTCTTACTGGGGAACTTCACCGCGTTGACTTGCACGGCAGGGCCGGTGTCCATGACCTCATTCTCGTTGCTCAGGGGAGTCACGTAGAGCATGAAGGGCTGAGTGGTGCCGATGAGCTGATTATCCACCTAGGACGTGAAAAGGCAGCAAAGCCGAAACGAAATCAGACAAGCGGCTCCATTTGCATTTTTACCTGCGAGTGGTGCCTCATGATACGCACGTCACTCGGACAGTCCCCTGCCATTTCACTGTATCTCGACAGCAGCTCACTAGACCAGTAATAACAATAGCAGCAGTAGTAACAACAACAGAAGGTACTGTTAGTGAGTACTTCACCAAGCGATATTTTAAGTTTTCTCACCACAAAAAATGGTAAATATATGAGGTAATACACAGGTTAATTAGCTAGATTTAGCCATTCCACAATATATGCATATTTCAAAACATCATGCTGTATATGATAAATATATATAATTTTTATCAAAAAAATTAATAAATGGACAGTAAAGAATTTTTTAAAAGTTTCAACGATCAGGTGAGTACTATGTGCCCAGCACCGTGCTCCCCACCTCATATGCATATCTCTTCAAGTGATGTGACACCTATAATGTCGGTGTTATTAAACTGAAGGTTTTGCTGCACACAACCTTCTGAGCCCTGTCCTCATTGTACAGATGAAGATGCTGAGGAGAGAAGCCCTTGCTTAAGGTCATACAGCTGGTCAATGGCAGAGCTAGAACTTGAATCCAGGTCTGTCCGACCCCAAGGCCAGCACTCTTAACCACTATGCTAGTGACGCTTCTCTCTTGCTCCAAATTCCTTGAAGACAATCAAAATTAAGAGAATCAGGAGCTCAAATGGCTACCAAATGGGAAGAGTTCCCTGCCCTAAAGTCAACTCCCTTCTTGGCAACGACATGAGTAAGTCAGTGGCGGTAGGGACGACTCTATTCACACAGCCCTGATCAGCACCGTAACAGAGCGCGCTCGCTGCACTCGGTGTGTGTGGCTGTCGGGGGCTACTGGGGGAAGCAGCCATCTTCACTTTCTGTTTGACACCAAAGGTCACCACCGGGAAGAGGGAGGAGGAGAGACCATCGGTCGGGTACCCCTGAGAGACTATCTGTAGGTACTTTCCACACACCACCTAACATACCCCTTCCCAAAACCCTAAAGGCTAGGTATTCTTCCTTCTCATTTTACAAACAAGTAACAGAAGCCCACATTCACAGAGCTGGTACGTGGAAGAGCTGGGATTGAAATGCAGATATTTCTGGCACCAAACCCTTTGACCTTTCCATTACGTCACACAGATTTCCACACAGCCATGTTGTGTGATCGGTGCTGACTTTCCGTACGTTGGCTCTCAGGGTGGGGATAAGGGCGAGAGACTCGGAGAACTTTTTCCTGCTTCCATTCTTGCCCCTCACAATGTACTCTCTACACAGCAGCCAAAGTGATTTTTAAAAAAACATAAATCAAGTCATAGACCTCCTTCCTTCAGTGGCATCCTTTTCTCTTAGGATAGAACCGAACTTCTTACCACAGCTCCAAGGCCTGAATAATCTGGATACTACCGAACGCTCCGACTTCGCTGCATACCACTCTCCAGGTTCGATGCCATTCGCACGGAGCCTCCTATGGTTTCCCAAATGCGGGCAAGTCCCTCCCTCCTCAGGCTCTCTGAGTGTTCCTGGAACGGTTTTCCTAACATCCTTCTCTATGGTTTGCTCACTCTCTTCCTCCAAGTTTCAGTTCAGCTCTTGCTTCCTTAAGAAGATCTTCCCAAGCCACTTTATCTAAAGTAGTCCCTCTTTATGGCAAGTATCACAGGATGTCATTGTTTACTGGCTTGCTTACTGATTGGCTGACCTCTTCCCTAGGTAGTTAGCTCAAAGAGAGCAGAGACTACATTTTTTTCAGTCACAGCTGTATCTCCAGAGCCTAGTACAGTGCCTGGCACATAGTTGATGCTCTGTAAGAATTCACTGAATGAATGCATCATTACCTATTTCATCTGATATATAAAATGTGAATGAAAATCTCATCCACTCTGCTTTCTCTTTTATTCTTTCCCTAAACACATCTGATAACAAGGCATACTAACTAAGAATTACTAATTCTGGTTTTATTCTTCCAATTAGATTTGATGCTCCCCTAAGGACAGGACCTATATTTTCTATTTTTACATCAGAGAGTCCACACTGGAATATATTTTCTATTTTAAAAAAGTCTTTGTCACACCACTGTAACCATAGTAAACCCTGAAATCTGCTTATTTTCTATGATTTGCAGCACACATCAAATCTAGGGGTACTACAGTCAAAAAATATTTTAATGAATGGCAAATGGCTCCTCAGATCTTCTCTGTAAGGTCAAAAAAGTAGGACAAAGAAAAAAGCTATAAAAGAATAACTTTCTATCTGTAGATAACAAATAGGATGGGATTAGCCTGGATTCTTTGCTATTTGTAATATATGATAAAAGAAAAAAATTCTCCTGAAAAGAGGTTTTGGTGTTGACAATCTGGATGAAACTGCATGAGTTAAGGGGACAGACGACTGCCAAGCACGGGGACACACTGTGTACTCCCAGGAGGAACACAGGCTGTCCAACTGGAGAAAAGAACCACAGTCTGGGGTTTTAGGTCCTTCTTTTGGAAATGTTTACCAGGAACTAGTTTCCTAGACATATTTCAATTTTGGTGGCGGTTGGAAAGGAGAGGGTTCCAAGTATGATGTTACAAAGAGATACAGGAGTTGTTTTGACACCCACCATAACAGAACCTGCCAAAAATTGTCAAAATCAACTTTTTCAGAACTCGAAATTAATCAAAGCCTTGCAAAAATCCAAGGAGTATTTATTCAAGAAAATAAGCTGAAACTCGGTAAGAACAGTGAGCTGTGTGGCATTTTAACTTGTTCTATTCCCGTTACCCCTTATCCAGCTCCACGGTAGCTCTGAAAACCAACAGCCCTGCGTCACGGCAATCGTGGTGACACAAGGCTGCCTAGTGGCCACTGGAGGAGCCAAAAGGAATCTGCAGTTCCCCCCAAGCCCCATTCCCAGAGAATTATCAGTATTTGGCTAGTCTGGTACCTCTCTGATATCGGTAATTTGCATCTTCTTTTCTCCTCCTAATCAGATTGGTCAGAGCTTATTAATTTTATGATCTTGAAGAACCAACTTTTGATTTATTGATCTTCTCTACTGTGGTTACTGATTTCCAGTTCACTGATTTTCCACTGTGATCTTTAGTATTGCCTTTCTTCTGCTTACTTTGGTTTTAATTTGCTCTTCTTCTTGAGTGTCTTTGTTTTGAGAACTTCCTCTTTTCTTATATAACATTTAGTGCTATGAATTTCCCTTTAGTATTGCTCTAGTATGTTTCCACAAATTTTGAAATCTTGTGTTTTCATTTTCATTCAGTTCAAAATACTTTCTAACTTCTGTTTTGAGTTCTTCTTTGATCTATGGGTATTTAGAAACATATCATTTTCCGAATATTTGGGGGATCTTCCCAACTATCTTTCTGTTATTTCTACTTTAATTCCATTGTGGTCAGAGAACATACTGTGCATGACTTAAGTCCTTTTGAACTTGTTGAAAATTGTTTTATGGTCCAGAACGCAGTCAATTAGGTCTAGTGGACTGATAGTGGGGTCGAGTCTAGTATATCTTTGATAATTTTCTGCTTATTTGTTCTACCAATTATTCATAAAGTGGTATCAAAATCTACAGCTGTAATCGTGTATGTGTCTATTTTCCTCTTTCAGTTCTATTTGCTTTTTTGCTTTATGTATTTTGAAGCTCTTTGATTAGATGTATAAACTTTCAGATTTGTCATGTCCTTTTTTTTTTTTTTTTGAGACAGAGTCTTACTTTGTTGCCTGGGCTAGAGTGCCGTGGCGTCATCTTAGCTCACAGCAACCTCAAACTCCTGGGCTCAAGTGATCCTTCTGGCTCAGCCTCCCAAGTAGCTGGGACTACAGGCATGCGCTACCATGCGCGGCTAATTTTTTCCATATATTTTTAGTTGTCCAGCAAAATTTTTTCTATTTTTGGTAGAGACGGGGTCTTGCTCTTGGTCAGGCTGGTCTCGAACTCCTGAGCTCAAACAATCCACCCGCCTCGCCTCCCAGAGTGCTAGGATTACAGGCGTGAGCCACCGCACCCCGGCCTGTCATGTCCTCTTGACTAATTAACTCTTTTATCACTAGGAATGACGTCCTTTATCCCTGGTAATATACTTTCCTCTGAAATCTATTCTGCCTGATATTAATCTAGCTCATCTCAATTCCTTATGACTAGTGTTAGCATGGTAGATCTTTTCCCACGGTTTTCCTTTTAACCCATTTGTGTCTTTATATAATAGTTAACGTGTGTTTCTTGTAGGCAGCATATATAATTGGGTCTAGCTTTTTTTATATAATCTAATAATCTCTGCCTTTTGATTAGGGTGTTTATAGCAATTAAATTTAATTAATTGATATGGTTAGGTTTGAGTCTACCATCTTGCTATTTATTTTCTATTTGTCCCACTTGTTCTTTTGCACGATTTCTGCCTTCTCTTGGATTAACCAAGTATTTTTTATGATTCCATTTTATCTCCTTTGTTGGACTGTAAGTTATAACTCTTTTTATTGTTGTTATTTTGGTGGTTGCTTTAGACTGTATAGTATTTACCTTTAATTTATCAGTCTGCATTCAAATTACACCATACCACTTCACATATAAGAAGATTAAAACAACATACTTCCATTTCTCCCCTTCAGCCTTCAGGCTGTTGTTGAGATACATTTCACTCTTATATATGTAACGGAACCCAAAATACAGTGTTATTATTTTCTCTAAATAGTCAATTACCTCTTTAAGAGATTTAAATAAGAAGAAAAGAATCTAATATATTTACCCTGGTAGTCATCATTTCAGGTATTCCTCATTACTTTGTTTAGATCCAGATTTCTGTCTGGTACCATTTTCCTTCTGCCTGGTGATGTCCTTTAACATTTTTTGTAGTGTGGGTCTTATGATAATAAATTCTTTTGGCTTTTGTATGTCCAAAAACATCTTTATTTCACCTTTGTTTTTCAAAGATATTTTTGCTGGGCATAGAAAGGGTTTATTTTTATTCCCCCTCTTTTAGTTCTTTAAGGATTTTGCTGGCTGGGCACAGTGGCTCATGCCTGTAATCCTAGCACTCTGGGAGGCCGAGGCAGGAGGATCACTTGAGGTCAGGAGTTTGAGACCAGCCTGAGAAACAGCGAGACCCCGTCTGTACAAAAACTAGAAAAATTAGCCGGGTGTTGTGGCGTGTGCCTGTAGTCCCAGCTCTTTGAGAGGCTGAGGCCAGAGAATATCTTCACCCTGGGAGTTTGAAGTTGCAGTGAGCTATGATGACACCACTGCATGCAAGCCCGGGAGACAGAGCAAGACCCTGTGTCCAAAAAAAATATTTTGCTTACTACCTTCTCATTTCCATTGTTCCCAACAAGAAATCTGTTGTCATCCTTATCTTCATTCCTTTGCGTATCCACATCTTTCTTTTCCTCTGGCTGCTTGATCACGGGTTTTGAGTAATTTGATCATGATGTGCCTTGATATAGTTTCCTTCATGGTTGTGTGTTATATTCCATCTAGGGTAATTTTCACTTCATTTAAATCTCTACAAGTTTCAGTATTTTATGTCTTCCATGTCTCTACTTAACTTTTTAAACACACAGAATACAATTATATTAGCAGTTTTAATGTCCTCCAAAAATTCTAACATCTGTGTTAGCTGTGGGTTTTTTGATCAATTATTCTCCTAGTTATATAGTGTTTTCCTGCCCCTTTGCACACTGATAATTTTTGATAGGAAGAATTGTGAATTTTACCTTGCTGGGTGCTGAATATTCTTGTATTCCAATAAGCCTTCCTGAGCTTTATACAGGGATATAATTAATTTACTTAGCTCTTTCTTTTATGATTTGACAGGCAGGTCCAGAGCAGTGCTTGGTCTAGGGCTAACTAACCATGGAGGCAAGACTGTCCTGAGATCTTTCCACTGTCCCACAAATTCTTAGTTTTTCCAGTCGTGCTGGTGGGAACGAGCACCATTCCCAGCCCTGTGTGAGCAGCAGGCACTGTTCCCGCTGATCCTTTCGGATGGGTAGGTTCCTCGTACACAACACAGATCAGCAGTCTGCCGAATACTCAAGGGGGACCCTCTACAGATCTCCAGCGCTGTCTTTCTACGTAGCTCTCTCCTCTTAGGTAACTGTCCTATAAACTGTGGATGCCTTGGTCTCTCTGAACTCTCAGCTCCATTTTTTTCAACTCATCCGCACTACTAGGTTCCGTCTCAGTCTTTCCCCGCAGTGCCGCGGCCTAGACACTTTCTCAAGGCAGTAAGCAACGGCAATTCCAGGGCTCACCTTTTCTGTTCCCCACCTTTCAGGGAACTGTCTTTGTTGTCTGATGTCCAGTGTCTTGAAACTGTTGTCTCCGTACTTTATTTGAATTTCAGAGGTGTTTCAGACAGGAAAGTAAATCTAGTCCCCATTACTCTGTCTGGACTGGAAGAGGAAGTCCAATTCCCTTGCTTTTTCTCCCTATGATGAACCTCAATTCCTCTAAATGATGGTTAGATGATTTCCTGTTGTTTTTTCTATTGGCAAGATGGAGAATCATGGATCCCTTTCCTCCATGCCACCTTGACTGAATTACCTAAATTATTTATAGACCAACTATTATATTTAGAATTCTGCTGTATAGAGAAAAATTAATTAGCAAGACAAATGCAGGTATAAACAGCTATTTCATAGAATGATTCTTTGAAGGCTACAAGATACTTCCTCCAAAACATTAAAGTTTTTAGAACACCAAACATTAGATCTGGCTGGGTGTTCAGCATGAAAACAAGGAGATTAACAACTTTGGAACTTCCCCCCTTACCTGTACATCCTGTATGCTAAGTTCAAGCATGTGACTGGTTGCCAGCTGTGTATAATGCACACTGATTCCTGTAAGACTTGCAAAGACCAGTTCTTCTGGGACTTTATTAATTAAGGACAACCCAATTCCACCTTCTAACCTCACGAGCACCTGAAAGGAAACCAAAATATGGCACTCTGATTGTTTAAAACATAGCTCATGGTAGCCAGGAAAGTACAAGAAAATAAATGGCTTTACAAGAAAATAAATGGCTTTACATCCCTTTACTCCTTACCTCTGAGCAGATGAAAACTACTTAGGAGAGTCCCATTATTCACCTGGATGGCTCAAGTGCCACTATCTCACAGGAAGCCTTCCTTTCTAAGCATACCCCTAACCCCAACTAGAACTCCAGAGTGATGGGATGATCTCTCTATCAGAGCACTGATGACATTCTGCATTTGATTATGTAATTATCTGAGGATCTTTTTCCTATTTGGGATGAAAGCTTTTAATGGGTCATTCACCCTGCACTTGGTAATATCTGATACAGTGCTTTACACGTACGCATTTGATTTAAAAAAAAAAATCACTGAATAAGTATCAAATAATGTGCTTGCTCATGTTCATCTCGTCTTCCTTTTCAAATTTTTCATTCTCTTCCCCAATGCCCAGAGAGAGAATAAGGAAGATATCAGAGTGAACTAAAGCCAAAAACAAACAAAATACCCTAGTTTACTTATTCTTTATCTTTTTTTTTTGTTTTTTTTACTGCCAATAGCTATATATATATATATATACACACACACACACACACACACACACACACACATATTTTTTTTTTTTATTCCAGGGTATTGTGAGGGTACAAACATTACAGTTACACTTTATGTCTTTGCCTCACCCAAGTGCGGGTTAAAGGCATGCTCTTTATTTAAATTCAAATAGTTTAGCTTCCGTTATTGTAACTTCACTTTAGCAATATTTGATGCATTCTGATTCCACATAAATTTTAGTTGTCATTTACATGACATATTCACACATTCACATGATAACAGCAAACACTAAGAAGCAAAACCCATATTTAGAATCGTATAGGGCAGAAAGAAAACAGAAAGCCTAAACTGAGAAAACCACAGAGCAAAACTCTAAAAAAACTGATGATCAAAGAAATAAATTTATAACATTTAAAACTTACTTCTAATTCCTGTTCTGTGTCTGGATTCCTTAATTTCTGCAGCTCCTGTTCCGTTATAGGAAGTTCATCTACTTCATACGATGAACGGTCACTTTTCCGGTGGCAGAAATCTGTTATCTGAAGTCAAATAAAATAATACTAAGAGGGATCATGCTTCTACAGTGAAGTCCATTTTAACCCATGCCAATTGTGTATGTCAAAAGTCACTACCTACTCAAGAATCCTATGGAAGTTAATAGTTTCCGAAGTACTGCTAACGTAAGATTTGTGTTATGATGAAGCAAAGTTGGTTTTAAGTCTACGTGGCAAACTCTCAAGCTGCAGATCTGAGAGCTTCACGTGTGGGATTAGGTTATCTGTACGTGATCTCAAATTACAGCTCAAGTCAAAATATGCAAAACTCAAGATCACTGCATTCATTTTTGCCTTAAAAGAAGATTGCTTTTTAAAGCGGTATGTGGATTACGATGTACTATCTCACAGAGTTCATTATTACATTTCGACATCTTTTTTCCTGAGTTCTCCAATTACATTGTGACTTAATAAATCTATTAATATATTTCCCTCACAGATCTCTCTTGAGCTTCAGATCCATATTTACGACGACTTTTGGACATCTTCACATAGATATCATACAGTCCTCTTAACTCGGCAATTCCAAAACCTAACCCCTCATTGCCCCACAGGTGTGCTCTGTGTCATCTCTTAGTGATCTGAACTGTTGCCCTCCCAGTTGCCCAATTCAGAATCTTGGAGGCCATTCTTGACTCCTTCCTCTCCCTCATCCCCACAGTCAACCGATCACTAAATCTGACTGACTCTACTCTTAAACAAGCTTTCATTTCTATTCATTTATCTCCATCCCCCTCGGGCCCATCTCCCGCCATTTCTTCCAGTCCAGGCCATCATATTCTCTCACCGACACTACTGCGAGAGCCTCCCAGCTGGTCTTGCTCCTGTCTCCAGCTTTGCCCCATTCTCCACACTGCAGCCACAGTGAGCTACCTAAAATAGATTTGTGACCATGCCGTTCCCTGAATCCTTGTTGCCTCAGAAAAACCACAAACTCTTTAGTACATATCTCAGACTTTTAATGATCTGGCCCCTGCTTCTATCTCTAGCCTTATTTCTTACCATATTCTATGTGCCACTTGGGATGAAGATCACTCTCCTACCTGAGGGCCTTCACTAATCAATTTCCAAAATACTATACATTAATAACTTACTTATTTTGTTTGTTACTCACTGTCTGTCTACCCCCTTAGAATGTAAGCTCCAAGAAGGCAGGGAATTTTGTCTGTTTGTTCACTGGTACGTAGTCAGTACCTAGAACTGTGCCTGGCTCCAATGGGAGCTCAATAACTGTTGATGAACACACTCATTATTGAGGGCACAGTCCCTCCGCCTTTCCCTCTCTATTTGACTAACTCCTTTCAGTTAATGTTTAGGTCAAAGCTTAAGCATTACTTCTCCCAGGAAGTTCCCCCAACTGTCAAACGCAGGAATACAAATCCTTTTTCTATACCACCCACTCCTACTCTCATAACACAACATTTTAATTGTCTGATTAGGGACCTCATAGCTTCTTGTTGTTAATGTTATTAATACAACAATTGCTTAAATTAATATTAGCATAATGATCAACAACATTGATAATATTAGTATGTATTGTTCTTAGCACTATCTTCTTTAATTCTTATTTTTTTAGATTATATTTTAATTATACTTTTTAATACTTATATTTTACTTCTACTTTGTTATAACAATTTTGTGAAGCAGATCCTATCCCCGTTTTATAGATGAAGATACCATAAATATGTTCTCACATAATATGTTCAATAAATATTTGTTGAATGACTAACCAATGGGAAGGAAAAGTACACTGAGTTCCATGTCAGTTCTTATGATAAATTATTACCTGGAGTGCTCTAGTTGGTCCATCTGGGATGACTCTGATGGATAAGATTCCAGAACCAGGTCTCATTTTTTGGTTAATAAACTGTTGTTCAGGTGGAACTGGCCCCAAAAGCTCCATCGAAGTGTCAGGACCAAGAACAACTTCAGCTCCATCAAACAAACCAGAAAGCCCTCCTTTGGCCTAAAAGACATTGGAGTAAAGATGCATAAGAAAAGACAAAGGAAATGACTTTGAAAATTTCACATGCCATTTGAAATAAGGTACTACATTTAAATTCTCTTCTGAAGAGTCACCATCAATGTATGGCAAAGCATTTACTACTTGCTCAGCTTTGCAGACGATAAAAACCAGTTAGGATTATTTGAGTAAAATGGAAAGTTATGCCACATGAATTTGGGGAATTATCAGTAAGAGATAATTCCATGAATAGAGTATATCAATTTTACTCTGCCTTATAATAACTTCTAATCATTAAAGTAAACTTTTAAAAAAGTAGCCAAAGAGTATCTGATTAGAGTTTGCTGAAAAATCTGAAATATTCTGAAAATAAAACAATTAGTACTATCATTTGGCTTTCCAATAAGAAGCAAATTCTGGCGTTGAAAACCTCCCCAAATAGGCCTAGAGCTGGACAACTAACCCAAATACTCAAAAAACGGTGCCTCTTCTAAAATGAAATATGGAGCCAGGAATGTCATTTGGTGCCCAGTTATTCAGGCCTTTGGGAAAAAGTACCTTCTTGTTATAGCCCCCAAGTAAATGCAGTCTACAGGATGACGGCTCTGGGAAAGCAAACACAAGGCTGAAGGAGACAATAGCAAAAAGTGTCTAAGTCCCCGGTATTCATTTTTAAATACTGAGTAATGAAAAGGAAACCTTGAGAGTTGCATTTATAAGACAGGTTTTAACACACAGAAAGCTTTTTATGACTATTATAAGTTTAGAAAGAAAGTACATGCACAACCTAATAAGGGCAGTGTCAGAAATGTTTTAATGTCTTCAATTACTTTATTCAACATAATAATATTGAGACATGCTTATTTCCCTAACCAAAACACATTCTGCTCTGCTGAATACTATTATTATACAGTCACTCACAAGCAGAGAAATGAAGAAACAGATTCACAAAAACAACAAACACCAGAAAGGGATTTTAAGGAAGAAAATGCTCCAAGAGAATTAGAATTACATGGGCTTTAGAAACAAACTAGAAGTAAAGTCAGGGTCAGACACGGAACCCACCAATTATAACAAGCCCTCTTTTGCCTCTAGAAGTCTGAATTGTATTGCTAATTGAAAATCACAAATCCATTCCAGATGTGTGCTTCATATAAGTAAGCAGCTTGTCTTTGATGAAAAAGGCTCAGGGCGATAGAAATAAAGAAAATAAATCGCACCAAAAGCAGTCAGAGGCTCCTTACGGTTTTGCAAACCGCCCTAGAGTATAATCTCCCCGTATGAAAGGATAGCCTGGTTTCCACCAGGGACAAACACACTAACTGTTCTCTATCAAGGGCCTGATGTTCTAGTATCTACCTTTTGGGTAAAACCCTGGGCTGGGGCAGAACTGCACACACAGTTGCACATGTTGTTCTGTGATATGCCCAAGCCTCCTAGACACCTTCTGAGGTCCCCAGGGTGCACTTCCCAGCATCTTATAGTTTAAGGGTTGCTTCCTACTTCTCAGACTCATGGTCTCCTTCCTAGCCTGAAGCCAGAAAGAGCAGAAAATCTAAACTCTTGGTAATTTTCCAAACACGTATTTGCTTAGAAAGTACCTGGGAAATTATCATGGGGTAGCCTGGCCAAGAAGAGGACAAAGGAAACTGTCCATAGTCCTCATTCTGACATTTGCTACGACAATTAAATGCTTATTTGGGCACCACTAAGAATGTGGAAGTAAACCTGTCAAGAGCATTAGACTCAGCATCTCACAGAATACTTCACAAAAGACTTGTAGCTACCATATCAACTTCACAGGTCTAAAACTAACCTACCTAACTTAGTGTTAGACTTTTAGTTGACATTTTTCTTTTAAAATTACATAGATAATTTATGTCAAAGAAAAAAATCCACGTAAGCCAAGGTAAAAAAATTTCTATCACCCAGAAACCATTCTTAACACACTTGCTGTGTATCACCTTCAAAACATTTCCCATGGAAATACACACAGATACACACCAAAGTTTCTTGACTTTCTTTTAACTAAAATGGAATAATACAATCCTTTTTATTAACTTGCCCCACTTAACAATTTATCATGTATAACCCAGTTGAGACTTTGTTTCAAAGAAGGCTTGACCACTGCTTGCCACAACTAGGGATGTCAAAAACTACTGACCTGGACCACCAACCCATGTAACCCACAGGTCAGTTTTCCTTCTCGGAAACTCCACGTCTGAGTTGTGCTTCGCCTGCGGTCAGGCTTCCTCAGCATCAGTGGCTCATACCTGGAAAAAGGAAAGTATAATAATTCCTCTTAGTCAACTGTTTCAGGCCTGAAGAGAACATGAGGACCATGACTGGGCTCTGCTTCTTCCTAATACTCTCTGCCCTTAAAATCTAAAGGTATGTTAGCTTGAGTCCTGCAGCAGTTACTATCTCTCAATGAGGAAGGAGGAGCAGGACAAGATGGAAATCAACAAAGAGTGGACACAAGGTGGTGAGACGTTACAGATTCACACAACACGATGCTAAAGGTTCTTACATTCTCACAATGACAAATCACCATGCGGTATGGGAACAGGTATCTGCTAAATATATTGAAAATCCTGTCAACAGTCTTTCTTCTGTTGTATTTCCAAATACTTTTATTTTGTGTTTTAATTTGTAAGTCACCTAAAGTCTGTTTAGAAGCAAATAAAGTGTCAACTGGAAACAGATACATTGATTTTATGAAGAAAGGCACAGGCCAATAAAATAACTTATTCAAACTTACACAGCTGATTTGAATCCAAGGAGCATATTCATAAAAACATTTAATTATTCTCTTGATAATTTAATTTCTGCTTTTGAAAAATTTAACAAAATCATTAAAAAGAGTTTAAGAAAGAAATTTTACTTCTACTGAGTAAGAGTAGACTGGAAGTTTGGGTGAAAGAAATACTCGCTTTTTTTTTTTTTTTGGACACAGTCTTACTCTGTTGCCAGGGTAGAGTGCAGTGGCATCATCATAGCTCACTGTAGCCTCAAACTCCTGGGCTCAAGGGATCCTCCTGCCTCAGCCTCCCAGGTAGCTGGAACTATAGGTGCACCCAGCTAAGTTTTCTATTTTTTGTAGAGACAGGATCTCTTGCTCAGGCTAGTCACAAACTCCTGACCTCAAGCAATCCTCCACATCGGCCTCCCAGAGTGCTAGAATTACAGGTGTGAGCCACCATGCCCAGCCAATACTCACTTTTCACAACATATCCTTTTTAATGTTTGAAGTTTCTTAACATCTGCATGAGTATTGTCATAACAACTTTAAAAAATAAAAGGGAAGGCCCAATACTCATATTTGGGAATCTGACAGGTTTCTGTCAGTGAAGAAAAATACACACAGAAATATACAAATCCTTACTTCATTTACATAACTCTCATTTTTTGGTGTAGATTTTCTGAGTATGAATATGAAAGCAATGAGGTTGAATCAAAAGTTGCCTAGAATATTACCTGTTGTCAGTCACTGCGGCAAGACCAGCAATATCTAAAATGGCAGACCCCTCGGCGGAGCGGGCAGCTGAGGGCTTGTTGGGGTTGTGAGGAACCGAAGAGCCCTCGTGGGCCAGCATCCCTGTACCTGTCATCCTCCACAGCTGGGAGCGCTTGCCTGGTTCCTGTGGAGCCAATGCACACACAGACAGAAAGAGCCATCAGGGCGGCCACAGCCAGTTCCTCACTTCAAGAGCTTCCTCTGAGGGCTGAGTAAGTTCTCAAGTAGAAACTGTACTTAAGATATTTTTCCGCATTATACAAATGCCTAATTCAAATTTTCATTGTTGTTAATTCCTAATTGCACTTAGGATGAAATATGCTAAACTCTTGGACCAACTAACCAAAAATTAGAAATATTGTGAGTTTTAAAAATTTTATTCTTTTCATACATCTAATATTTTTTCCTCTTTTTAAGAAATTAGAAACAAATAGCTGGGCAGTCTCCTATACTAGCTATACTGCCACGATCACTGCTGTTCCAGATGGCAACCTCTGGTGCCCTTACCTTAAAAAGGGATCCAGTTATATAAAGAATATATGATAGTCTCAATATCTGACTCACAGAAAAACAGAATTTAGCAGAGGTCTTCCTCCCTCTCCCAATGTCTATAAAAGACGTATACTATATTGACGGCTTCCAATTTTCAGAAGTTGATTATATTCAAATGCTAAGTTTGTTGTAGTCGAAGTTCATACTAAGTTGATTGCTATTAATTCTAAATATATTTTCTCCTCAGAAATATGTTATAAACAGCAGTTGGGCTTCCAGGTCAGTCAAGAAAGTCTATAAAATCCATTACATACTAGAAATAATAACAATATTTATTGAGAATTTACTATGTGCCAGACATTGGTCCACGAGATTTACATACAGTAACTCATTTAATCCTAAAGACAATCCCATGACATTTATACTATTATGATCCTTATTTACAGATGAGGAAGCTAAGGCTTAGTGAGATGAAGTGACTTCTGCATGGTCACATAACTAGTAGGTGGTGGGCCCCAGGTCTGCAGCGTGATTCCAGAGCAGGCAGGCTCAACTGCTCTGCCATGGTGCCTCCCTCACACGATCTGCAGAGTTCCACGTCAGTCATACCTGCACTCCAGCTAGACTGGTCAGGATGACATACACTCTCACCAGGTAGGAGCTCCTCCAGAGCAACAGACACTTCTGGGTACCACAAACTCAACGCTACACCTGTGTTGGAAAGACAGCTTTTGCATTACATTCTACAAAGTAAAAACTAACACAGTAGTGCGAACACTGGAGTCAAAATGCCAGGATTTGAGAACCAGCTGTATGATTTTTACGAGCTGAATGACCTTGGACAAGTTACTTAATCTCTTAGAGCCTCTGTTTCCTGATCTGTCAAAGGGAGAAATTAGGCTACCTCTTACGGTTCTTGTGACAAGTGTAATAAACACAAGGTACTTAGCACATGCCTGGCACAGGGTATGGTCTCAATAAATGTTTGCTGTATTATTATCATTATATCCCTTTACATGGCACTTTCTGTACATTATCTTAGTTGATCCTGCTAACAAACCTGGGAGGTCAGTAGGAAAATGAAGCTCAGAGAGGAGTGGGAAATACCAGCTATCACATATCTTTAAGTGGCAAAGCCAGAACTGAAATCTAGGAAGAAATCATGCTCTTTCTACTGTGTGCTGCTGCCTCCTCTATCTGCAGAAAGAGATGAAACTGGGCTATACTTCTCCATCTCCAGTCCCCACGTTTGCTTCTCTGCTCAGAGTAAGAGAATACATCTTATACATAGTAAGGGAATACATCTTTCCATGGCACCACAACCAACACGAAAAAGCATCCCAATTATCCTGTAGATGCTACAGATTGGGAATCAAAATGCAGACACCCAGGTGAGATCAAGTTTTCATACAGGGATTCCTCTACTGCCTGCTCATTTGTATAGGCTCATCGTAAACTGGAAATTACCAAAATTTCCACTTAAAAATTTGAGATGCACCAATCTCCTTCTAGTTCCCTTCCCCCTTTCCCTAACCATTTAGTCCTCAAACCATTAGATGAGACTGTAGAAGGTAGAAGTCCATGGGGGCTGTGGGTTTGGGGTTGGGGGTTAGTGGTGGTCCAGTATGGGACTGTTGAATCCCACAAGGGACAAGAACGGTATGCACATGAGTGATGGGGCAGCCCGGTGGGCGGCGGGGGTCGGGGGCAGATGGTGATGATGACACTCTGACATCCATGCCACGGGATGAGAGAGAGGAACCTAAGTGGAGCATCAGAGACAGAGAGAGAGGTGAGGAGGGCATTCCTGCAAAGGGAAGGGCTTGGAAGGGGGACTGCCCAGCACGTGGAGATCAGAGCCCAAGGGAGGTAACAAGGGTGTCCACGGCGGGGGCAACCGTGGTGATGGTAGACAAGTTACATTAGGGAAACTGATCGAATCAATAAATATATTCTCAGTGCCGGACAAGGAAGTTTACAAATATGGAAGGGGAGAAAATGACAATGACCTTTGTGAAGCTGGACTGGAATTGTAAACATCAGTGTGAGCTGTTGGGTTTTGACATAGATAGAGACAGATCCGGTACACAGATGAAACCCCTAGCTCTGTCCTCTGAGAGAGCCTGGGAACTGCGACACTGCAATAGCAACAGGTGCACCTAGCGCACATACCATAAATTCCATTCTCTGATAAAAGGGATTGAGGCTCCGGAGAAGTGGCAACTTACAGGAACGATGCAAAAAAAAATATAAGATGGGCCCAGGATAACTTGCTGTGTCAGAACAGAAGGAAGGAAGGGCACATGTCAAAACAACACTGAAGGTTAAAGGAGTTCACTGGCCAAAGATGAGAAATACCGAGCATCAAAATAAATACTGACAGTAACAGATAACCCGCTGAATAAAAGAGGAGCCCATACTGACTGACTGCCTGATATACACACACACGCAAATAGAAAACTTGATGAAGAATAGATGTTTACAGTCTCAAAGTATTGCTCTACAAAATACTAACGACGAGGGGCAAAAACTTCACTTCTCCGTGGAGGAGGCTAGCAGACACCGCAACCAAGTGCTCCAAGTTAACATCCCCAGTAACGGGACAAATCAACATCACAGCACTGCCTTTGTAAAATTCCTCTCAACTTTTCTGGAAATTTGAGCTTGTTTCAAAATCAAAAGTAAAAACCAGAAAATAAACCAACCAAACAAACACCTAAGACGTCAACTTTTTTTTTTTCCTTTTCTTTTTTTTTTTTCTGGAGACAGGGTCTCCCTCTGTTGCCCTGGGTAGAGCGCAGAGGCATCATCATAGCTCACTGCAACCTCCAACTCCTGACCTCAAGCAACCCTCCCGCCTCGGCCTCCCAGAGTGCTGGCATTACAGGTATGAGCCACTGTGCCCTAAAGAGGATAAATCCATTTAATGCCACTCATATACTTTTACATAATTTTAGATGTCAGTGTAACTCATTTATTATCTAACCTCCTATTGACCAGTTTTCGTCCTCAAGTAAAATAATAACTGTGGAAAAGTTCAATAAATCATAAAATGTTATTTAAAATGTTACAATTATTGCTACTTAATTTTAAAAATCTCTTCTTGCCTGCCTACCAGTCACTGGCCCTTGGAATTCCACGTGTGTTTCACTCAGGTTTTGGTGGTCACAGCTGGTGCTCATATCCCACCTGGTAGGTCATCTGGCTTCGAGCTGGCGCTCACTCACCCTAACAGCCTCACACCTTGCACGTTCTTTAAAGTCACCTGACATCATTTCCAAAGGCGCTTCCACTTGTTTTTTTAAATTCATGTCTGTCACACTTGCTACTTCTTTTAGATTTCAGACCAAAATTTTGCTTTTCAAAATCTCTTTCAAATCTTCCAATAAAAGCGTCAAAAACTGTTTACTTTCAATTCCTATGCTTATTGGTCTTTTACTTATCACCATTCCCAAATCTCATTTCCAAAATGTATCTCACACATAAGCGACAGCCATATATATGAGTGTGATCAGATTTTAAGCAAATGAGAATTACATGACTTGGAACTGGTATGATACAAAAATACACGTAGAAGTTCTGATATACGCTACAACATGGATCAATGTTGAAACATGTCATATGAAAAGGGCAAGTCATAAAAGACCATTCATATGAAAGTCCACAACACGGACATCTACAGAGACAGAATGTAGATTAGAGATGGCTTGGGGCTGCGGAAATCGGGGAACCTGCGGGTGACAGCTAAGGGATACAGGGTTTCTTCCTGAGGTGATGAAAATGTTCTAAAATTGAGTGTAGTGATGGTTGCACATGTCTGTGAATATACTAAAACCCACTAAATTGTATACCTTCAAGGGTAATTTATATGGTGCATAAATTATATCTCAAAAAACCTGTTAAAATATTAAATTAAATTTTAAAATACATGTATTAGAGTTTCATTTGCTGCACAAAATTTGAAATAATTTGAATCCCCCACCAATCAAAACTCTGTCAAGAGCTACATCACCTCCAAATGAGCTGTAAAGAAGGCGCGCTGCTGCCAGGAGTGACAGCACAGTGGGTGGGAAGCAGGCACCTCTGTCAGGGTACCTTTTGAATTATTTGGTTTAAATTATGTGAAGTCCTCAGGAACTATCCCCTCTCAAGTCAGTGTTTCAAATGATTACTCTTGGTGGCCGTCCTCCCCTTAAAGTGGCTTCTGCACCTCTGTGTTCCCAAATAGCTGTCATCTTTCACTTTCAACTATTTAGAACTATTTCTGTCATTTTTCATATTTCTGGCCAAATTTTACTGCCTTTCTCTTCAAATATAGGTCCACTAGCATAAACATTTCCCTAAAATGACTTGAAAAGAATGTCAAACTGACAATTTTTTTCTCTTTTTATGGCTTCAACTCTGAAGTCAGCACGAAAAAGGGAAATTTTAGTCAGTTTGATTTTTTTTTTCAATTCGGTTTAAGGAAAAGATTAGGGAAGTGTTACAACATAAAAATAAAACAGTGCAAAATACAAATCACAAATTCAAAAATTAAGTTCTATCAAAAAAGCACCTCAGAGAAGGGCTTGGGATCCCTATAGCAGGCCTCAGGGCACAGTGGGAACAGTGACCTGGTGCCTGCAAGACGCCTGGGTTCCACAATGTAAGCAAGTCATTCAGCCTAAGTCCCCATTTCCTCATCGTAAAACACTCTGGACTAGACCCTGAGTCACTTCCAGTGCTAAAAATCTTTTATTCTAAACTCTAATTTCTGAGCTCTCTTACCTTCTTCTTTAAAATGACTCTTTGTGTCTTCGGTGAGACATCCAAAACGAGCTCAGCACAGGTAATGGCCTTGTTGGAAGCCACAGGCCTGCCTGTTCCCTCCTGCAAACTAGAATTAAAAAAAAAAATATATATATATATATATATATGTATACATACACACACATATAAATATATACACGTGTACAAACTCACACATGTATTCAAGTTTATGTAAGCAAATGCCTAAAACCTCTATTAAAGAAGAAAAGTTTTTAAAGCATAGAAGAAAAAGTCCGACACAGCAGAAAGATCAGGGTTGTATTTTTTTTCCTGCGCAGTTCAAAGATTCATCTGTCAAAAGACATACTCTGACATTTTTCCTCTCCTGATAATTTTAGTGGCTTAAAATTCAAACATAAAAGGATAACCATATGTCTTCAGAGGCTAAAAAAAGGCAAAAACCAAAACAATAGAAAAAAACAAGTCAGACATCAGATGTATCAAGGGACCAAGAATTAGCTCTATTCTGCCAGGCAGAAGATCAGCATCACTGCATCCCCACGTCTTGGCAAGAAATCAGAAGTCCCTTTAGAATGAAAAGAAAACAAAGGGTTCATAATCACCTTCCTCCAATTCAATCATGTTGTCTTTCTCTGTGGTTTAAGAACCCTAAGCTTTGTGGAATGTTGTAGCCCGGCTACACTTTGGGGTATTTGGAGGAGGTTTTATTTAGATTATTCTGTTACCATTAATACCTATTATCAAAAATAAGGTATTAATAGATAAATTCAGAGTTAAAAACTAGTATTTATGACAACAAAAGCACAAGTGACCCCCCCCCAAAAAAAAGATAAATTTGATTTCATCAAAATAAAAAACTTTTGTGCTTCGAAGGACGTAATCAAAAAGACAACTAACAAAATGGAAGAAAATACTTGCAAATAATACATTTGATAAAAGAATGACATGAGATAAAACAGAGAACTCATATAATTAAACAATAAAAAGGCAAATAATTCAATTTTAAAATGCTCAAATGATTTGAATAAACATTTCCCCAAAGGAGATACATAAATAGCTAATAAGCACATGAAAAGAACATCACTAGTTATTAACAAATGCAAATCAAAACCAAATGAGATACCACCTTACACCTAGTAGGATGAGTATAACAACAACTAAAAGGCCCGGCGCGGTGGCTCACGCCTGTAATCCTAGCACTCTGGGAGGCCGAGGTGGGCGGATCGTTCTGAGCTCAGGAGTTCGAGACCAGCCTGAGCAAGAGCGAGACCCCGTCTCTACCAAAAATAGAAAGAAATTAATTGGACAGCTAAAAATATATATAGAAAAAATTAGCCGGGCATGGTGGCGCATGCCTGTAGT
>RJWJ010003357.1:0-75000 GCA_004363605.1 Indri indri
AGGGACACTGGAAGGCTCTTGGGTGCCCCTTCCTGATCCCGTTCCCACTTCTGTCACCAGGGGTAACCCAAACCTGGATTGGGTGTTTATCCGTAAACGGTAAGTGGCACTGTTTTGCATGGTCTTAAACTTTCAGTAGTGGTTTCTGTCTTTTATTCATTCAACAAATTTACTCAACAGATATCTATTGAGCGCTACTGTATGTTAGGAGCTGTGTTAAGCCCTGGAAACATCAGCAAACAGAACAGACAAGATCACTGCTCTTGTGGTGTGTGCATTCCAGTGGGGCGAGCCAACAATAAACAAAATTTATGAGATTTAGATAAATTATGCGATATATTAGAATGTGAGAAGTGCAAAGGGGAAAAATAAAGGAAGGTGGAGAGGTAGGGGTGGAATACCGCAATTTTAAGTAGGATCACATCCTTTATATCTTACATATTTACTCAATATTATATTTTTCTTTGTATGAACGTACCATCTTTATTCATTCCTCCATCAATAAATATTTACTATTTCTTCCTCTTTTTTGTCACTATAAACAACGTTGCTATAAGCATACTTATAAATGTCTTTTTGTGCACATTTTCTAGGACATGTGCCCTGTTAAAGAACTATTGAGTCCAGGGTGCCTTTAACCTAACTTAGCCAGATGGTACTGATGGCTTCTCCACAGTGGTCGTGCCCACGACTCTCCCACGAGCAGTGTCTGAGGGTTTGTTACTCTACCTCTTCTCCAATACTTGGTGTTTTCAGATTTTTAAAAAAATTTGCTAATCTGATAGGTATAAAATGCTACATATTTGTTTAAATCTGAACTTCCCAGGGAACCACTAAGGTTGATCATATTTTCATATTTATTCATCTTTGATGTTTCTTCTTTAATGACTAGGAATTTAATTTACTTTTTCCTATTGATCTTAAACCCAGAAATCTTGCTAACCAATAGTTGGCCTGTACCTTCCTTTGGGTTGTCTCAAAAGACAATCATATCATCTATAAATAATGACAGTTTATCTCTTTCTTTTCAAATATATGCCATTAATTTATCTTATTTTACTAATATATTTTTTAAATATGCCATTAAGTTTATTAATTTATTTAAGAAAAATAAATTCAAAAGGATAATGTTGGACAATAAAGGTAATAGTGGGCATCTTTATCTTCTCATGACTCTAAAGGAAATGTTTCTGGCATTTACATAGTAAGGGATGTTTCCTTTAGATTTTTTTTTTTTTTTTTTTTTGAGACAGAGTCTCACTCTCTTGCCTGGGGCGAGTGCCGTGGCGTCAGCCTAGCTCACAGCAACCTCAAACTCCTGGGCTCAAGCGATCCTACTGTCTCAGCCTCCCGAGTAGCTGGTCGGGAGTAGCTGGTGTGGAGGCCCAGCTGGGACTACAGGCATGCGCCACCATGCCCGGCTAATTTTTTCTATGTATATTTTTAGCTGTCCGATTAATTTCTTTCTATTTTTTTGATAGAGACGGGGTCTCGCTCTTGCTCAGGCTGGTCTCGAACTCCTGAGCTCAGAACGATCCGCCCGCCTCAGCCTCCCGGAGTGCTAGGATTACAGGCGTGAGCCACCGCGCCCGGCCTCCTTTAGATTTTTTAATAGATATCCTTTATTGGATTAAGGAAATTCCCTTCTATTTCCAATATGATGAGACGTTTTTCTTAAATCAGTGTGTACTTTTATCAAATACGTTTTCTACATCTATTAAGGTGATCATATGGGTTTTTTTCCTTAATCTATTAATGTGGGAAATTACCTTTATAGATTTTCTAATATGAAGCTATCTTTGTATTCCTGAGATAAACCCAATTTGGTTATGGTACACTGTCTTTATTATACACAGTTGGATTATTTTAATAATATGTTACTTAGGGTTTTTACATCTACAGTCACGAGAAAAATGGGCCCATAATTTTCCTTTTGCACACTGTACTTGTCTAATTTTGGCATTAATATTGTATTGACCTCAAAGAATAAATTTGGGAGTATTCCTTATTTTTCTGTTCTCTGGAAGAATTCGTATAAGATTAGAATGATCTATTCCTTGAAATGTTGGTAGAATTTACCTATAAAACCATGTTGGCCTTGAGTTTTCTTTGTGGGAAGACTTTTAATTATTGCTTCAATTTCTTTAATATAATAGTTTTGGGACTATTGCAAATTTTTATTCTTAAAAATTCCAGTTTTGGTAGGAATTTATTATTTGTACCAAGTCTTCAAATTTGTTGGCATAAAGTTGTTGATAACATTCTCTTATCTTTTTTAACACTATTAATTTTTTATTTGTAAACATAGTCACATGAAAAGATAAAATCTCCACATATTTGGCTATCTTTATCTTATTATCTTTAAACCTCTGTTTTAACTATAGTTTTATTCCCCTTTTCATTCATGATGTTATTTATGTATGTCTTTCCTTTTCTTAATGCGTCTTCCCAAAGGTTTGTCTATTTTGTCTTTTCAAAAAATCAACTCTTGGTTTTGTTGGTCTTTTCCATTGTATTTTTGTTTTCTATTTCATTGATTTCCATTTTGTATTTTTTATCTACTTCTTTATATTGTTTTGGGGTTTATTGTATTTTTTAAGGTCTTAGATGGGACACTTGAGTCACTCCTTTGCCCTGTGGGTATTTGCCTTCTAACTAAATGAGCTGAAGGACAGCTGTGTTTTGAGAGGACTTGGGGGTGAGGCCAGTGTGTGGAGGCCCAGGATCTATCAGGATGGGGAGTCCAATTTGGGACCCGCCACATGAAACTAGGACCCCAAAAGCCTCACCTTGGGGCAATTTTTCTTTTTCTCCAAACTACAGAAAACTGATTAAATAAAAATAAACCTACAAGGAGGAGGAGAATAATAGAGAATTCATCAGTGATAGCATTTTGGAAGTTGGAAAGTAGATGGATTTAGCAGTCCCAAGAGAGCTAAATCCCACATTTGAAAAACAGCCTGATTTACACTGCAGAATCATGCAGAGGCCAAGCAACCAGGCACACCAAGGACCTTGGAACCAGAATTGGGGTTATGAGGTGGGGGCAGGGAGGAGAAAAGTAAAATGGGCCAGAATGAAAACCATTTGAGAGGAAATTAGATCTCCAGATTCCCCCAGCACCCCCTGGATCCTAGGGTAAGTCTGGAGGCTCCTTCTGGGGCGGGGAGGCAGTGGGGTGTGGAGGCCAGGGCCACACTGCCGTTCTGAGACAGAGGGCAGGCATTAAGTCACCGTGTGCACACTGAATGTTGAATATAGACATACCCAACCTTCTCCTTCCACCCCCTTCTTCCAGAAACTTCAACCAGACTTTTTCCTCCAGGCAAGAGATTTCCTAGGAGAATCTGACCTGCTCGAGTGATATGCTTCCCCTCTGGGCTGCAAGATGAAGTGAAGGATATCTACCAGAACATAGAGCAAAACCACAAAAACAGCAAAAACACCAAGGAGTCAGCTGTGAGCCTGGTTCTAAAAAAAACAAACAAACGAACAAAAAAAAACACCAAGAAGAAGGAAATAAAAAATAAGATTAGTGGACAAGTCCAAGAGGTCTGACCTCTGAGTAATAGGAATTCCAGAGAAAGAAGGAAGAAAGCAATTTAAAAAAAATTTTTTTTCTTCATACGTCCTAGAGTGGAAGAACATGAGTATCCAGCACGAAGAAAATATCGTACGAGTTTGCAGAGAAAAGGTAGATTCATACAAAGGATCACGGATCAGAATGGCAATGGGTTTTTAAATAACATCAGCAGAAACCAGAACACAATGGAGTAATACGTTCGAAATTCTGAAAGAACGACTTTGTGGTAAAATTAGTAATAAAAATTAGTAAACGTTAAACCAATGATAAACGGGGGTCAATTATTAACTCCAGGGAAAGCAACATGTGCTGGAAAAGAAAACGGCAGTGTCCTATCTGGCTCATATGATAATAGATTTACAGTCAGAATAAGGCAAATAATGAATACTGATCTGATCAGAATTACAAATAACTGTACTGGGGGGCTGTGTATGGGGGAGGAGAGGTACGTGAAGGCATTTGGGGGGGACGTTATGTGGGTGTTTGGTGAGAGGCTAAATTCTCCCCTTCCGTAATGACAGATCACTATGCAGCGCACAAACCTGAAAAATCGAGAAGTAGCAATATAAGCATGGCATCTGGACAAAATACAGTGAATACCTAAAGGGTGGAAGGCAGCATCTCTGGGACTGAAAAAGAAGAGGAGGGCCGCGATTGGGGCAGGAGCTTCAGGGAACTGCTGATTTTCATAACAAACCTTGCAGAATTTTTTGACCTTTGAAATCCTGTGCATGTATAACTTGATAAAAATTAAAATTAAATTAAAAATCTCCCCTGTGATTAGCAGCCTCCTACATAAATCTTTTAGATCTCTTCATTTATTTCCTTAGGATAAATTCTAGGAGCGGGCTGCTGGGTCAATAGGCGTGTGTGTTTTCAAGACCTTATTATCCGCAGTGGCAAACAGTGCACCAATCTTGCCCCTTCCAGAAGTATAATATGAGTCTTCATTTTCCAGTCCCTGCAAACACCTTTATCGATTTTCACATCTCCGCCAATGTGATGGTTAAAAAAAGGTATCATACTGTACTTTTAATGTGCATTTATTTGACTACTAAAGAGTTTTACATAGTTAACATATTTAACCATTTTTAGTTCTTCTTTTATTAATTTCCTGTTGCTGTTCTTTGTCCATTTTTATCTTGGAGTGTTCATTCCTTTTCACTCTTGATTTGTAAGTGCTCTTTAAATAGCAAGTCTGCTCGTTCTTTGGCTACTGCACATTGCAAATATTTCCCCCCGCTCAGGGGGTCCTTCTCCTTTCAATGTTCTTTTTTGATAAAAGGGATTTTTTCCTTTTATGTAGTTAAGTCTATCTTTTATGGTTTTTGCCTTTGGGATCATGCCTGGAAAGCCTTGGCTCACCCATGGCTTTTTACAAGGACAGGATTTCTTTTAATTTCATCTAGTATTCATACAGAGTATTTCATTGATTCTGAGTTTTTCACATTCTATTTATTTATTTATTTATTTATTTATTTATTTATTTTTTGAGACAGGGTCTGACTCTATTACCCAGGCTAGAGTGCAGTGGCATCATCATAGCTCGCTGCAACCTCAAACGCCTGGGCTCAAGTGATCCTCCTGCTTTAGCCTCTTGAGTAGCCAGGTGTATGACACTGCGTCCAGCTGATTTTTCTATTTTTTTGTAGAGACGGGGTGTCGCTATGTTGCTCAGGCTGGTCTTGAATTCCTGGCCTCAAGCGATCCTCCCGCCTCAGCCTCCCAGAGTGCTAGGATTACAGGTGTGAGCCACCGTGCCTGGCCGTTTTTCACATTTAAATCTCTGAAATTGGGATGGTGCTCAGGTGGCAGTTGTTGCCTGCCTTCCAAGCATCAGAACAAGAAAGCATCAGCAACTTGTGAAACAGAGTCCCAGAGACAATGGTGGGGCCCTGTGTAAGAAATACTACATCATCACCTGTTTCTTTTTCCTCCTGGGCACAAAATGAGATGACTTTTCCCAGCCCCCCTGCAGTTAGGTGCGGCAGCATGACTGGGTTCTGGCTGCTGGGTTACAGGTGGAAGTGATGCATGTGCCTTCTCTTCTTGGCCCACAAAACCTCTCACAGGATCATCTACTCTCTTTCTTCCTGTCTGCTATCAGGGGAGCTAGGTGATGGCAGAGCCAGAAGGCAAAAGAAACTCAGGTCCCTGAATGACAGCAGGGGAGGCAGCCTGCTAATCAGGAATTCCTATTGCTCTTCGTGTGACTAAGTAATACACTTACTGTGTTAAGCCATTGAGGTTTTGAGTTGTGTTTGTTGTTTGTTATAGCAGCTAGCATTGCTGATACCTACCCATGTCTTCATTTTGACTCTAATCTGAATTCCTCCAGACTGGAGTTTAGTGTTTTATCATTAGTGTGATGTTGGCTTTTTTTTTTTTTTTTGAGACAGGGTCTTGCTCTGTCACCTAGGCTAGAGTGTGGTGGCTACAACCTCAAACCCCTGGCCTCAATTGATCCTCCTGCCTCAGCCTCCTGAGTAGCCAGGACTGCAGGCGCATGCTACCACACCCAGCTAATTGTTCTACTTTTTATAGAGAAGGGGTGGGGTTGGGGCTTGTGGGGGGTTCTTACTCTTGCTCAGGCTGATCTGGAACTCCTGAGCTCAAGCGGTCCTCCTGCCTCGGCCTCCCAGAGTGCTAGGATTACAGGTGTGAGCCACTGTGACTGGCCTGATGTTGGCTCTTGATTTTAAATAGATGCACTTTATCTTGTGTTCTTTTTAAAATCACATCTTGGTATTAGAGTTATGCTGTGTAAAATTAATTGGAAAAATTTTAACTTTGCTAAGCTCTGGGAAAGGTTACATAGCATAGAAATTAACTATGACACTTTGACAAAATTCATACCAAGAACTGCCTGTGTCTTTCAGCAAGAGCAGTGCTTTAACAAGCTTTACTTTTCTTTTTCAAATTAACTTTTGCTGTAGACAGAATTGTGTTCCCTTGAAATTCATAGGTTGAAGCCCTAGCCTCCAATGTGACTGTATTTAGAGATAGGGCCTTTAAAGAGATAATTAAGGTAAAAATGAGGTCACAAGGCTGGGCTGGTCATGCAATATGACTGGTGTCCTTATAAGAAGAGAGACACGCGGGAGGCACACACATAAGGAAAAGGCCTTGTGAGGACACAGCAAGAAGGCGGCCGTCCACAAGCCAAGGGGAGAGGCCTCAGGAGAAACCAAGCCTGCCACCATCTTAACATTGGACTTCCAGCCTCTGGAACTGTGAGAAATAAATTTCTGTCATTTAAGCCACCCAGTCTGTGGTATTTTGTCATGGTATCCCTTGCAGATGAATACAACTTTTATTGTTTTTTTTCTTTAGTGGTAAAATATAAATAGTAGAAAAAGAAAGCCACCCATAATTCTACTTCCCAGGAATAACCATTGGTGAAACTGTGGTATATATCCTTTCACATACTCAACTTGCACTCACATATTTACTTAAATAAGTGGAAGTCATTCTCTACATATACCAGTTTACAATCTGCTTTTTATACTTAATAACATGTCATCAATATTTTCCATGATAATATATCTATTTCATTTGCATATACTTATTTTCAGATTCCAAAAGTAACAAGTGTTCATTGTAAGTTCAAATGTTATAGTGATACAGAAAGTAAAAGTTTTCCAATTGCTTCCATGGCCTTTTTTATGTTTTCTACTCCTTTTTGAGTCAATCTTACAGATATTTATTTTTATAAAAAATTATCCATTTTATACATTTTCCAAATTTATTAATCTAGAGTTATAGTCTTTAAAAAAAATCTCCACCACATTTAAGATATATCACCTTTCTTTGTCTGCATGCAGAGAGAAACCCCCAAGGAGCTCATGGCACAGTTCCCTCCACCTTCTCCCCCTTCCAGCATCTGCTGGTCCTCCAAGGTCCTGCTAAGATGCAGCCTCTTCTGAGGTACCTTCCAGGTGCTCGGACAGAATCAGCTTTGCCCATCACACTCTTTCCTACAGCGGAGGCTGCACCTCAGCGTTGACAGAGGCGGCTCGAGGTAGTGGAAAGAGCAGGTGGGCTGGACTGGAGTCTGAGCCTGGCTGCTTTTCTTTTCTGGGGCCCATTCTTTAACCTCTGAGCATTAATGCTGCCCCCTGTAAAATGGGGTGAGCGTTGTCCCTACCTCTCAGGGTTGAGGTGAGAATTAAATGAGACCCTGTATGAAAGGGCCCTGGCCCTTATTAGTACATTTGACATGAGTGTGCAGTTCCCGGCCCGTCGGCTTCCAAAGGCAGGGTCCAGGGCCAGGTGTCAGTGACCCCAAGAAACACTGGCTAGAAATCTGCAGAAGCAGCCCTGACAGAGCCCGGCAGGTGGGCAGGTCCCTCCCCACAGCTGCTTTTCCTTCCCTTCGAGAAGACCTAAGGAGCACTGTGGGCCCAGGAGCCTCCGGGTGAGGGCGGTTCCCACACTCTCATCCCTGCCAGCCTGGCCCCAGCCTGAGGCCTGGAAGCTCAGAGAGGCAGTTAATTCAAAAAATGCTTCTGCTCGAACAATTAAAAATAGAATCACCACGTGATCCAACATTTCCACCTCTGGGTGTATACTCAAAAGGACTGAAAGCAAGGTCTTCAAGAGAGATTTCTGTTCATAGCATTATTCACAGTAGCAGAAAGATGGAAACAACCCGTGTCCATGGACAGACGAATGGATGAACAGGACGTGGCATACACATAAGTGGAATAACACTGAGCCTTAGAAAGGAAGGAAATTCCGGCGCATGCTACAGTGGGGAGGAACCTTGAAGACAGCAGGCTAAGTGACATAAACCAGTCACGAAAAGACAAATACTGTATGATTCCCCTTACACGAGGCACCTAGAGTAGTCAAATTCACGGACACAGAAAGTAGAGTGCGGGTTGCCAGCGGCTGGGGGAGAACAGAGACGGGGAGTTATTTATGGGAACAGAGTTTCAATTCTAAGATGAAAAGGGTTCTGGAGGTGGCTGGTGATGATGGTAGCACAACAATGTGATACACCTACTGCCACTGAATTGTACACTTAAAAGTGGTCAAAATGGTAGATGTTTTATGTGCATTTTATCATAATTAGGAAAAAAATGCTACTGGGGACTTGCCCAGGCTGGGGGTTTACGAGCCGCCAGCTCGAGAACTGTGCCCAGCGGGCACCAAGGGCAGAGCCCTGGCTTCTGAGCCCCCAGCCTGCCCCTCTGCCCTGCTGGTGACCTTGCCCCCTGCTTGCGCCTCTCTGGGCCTCACCTGGCAAAGGCCAGACAAGGACACGGAGTGGAGGATGTCCAAGCTCCCCTGGGCTCTGATGAGCTGAGATGAGAATTAGAACGAAAGCCTGCGCTTTGAAAAAAGTAGATAGAGAATTAAAAATACAATCAAAAATCACACTCGCTATTCCAAGATTAAAAACATTCTTTAGAAACTGGGCTTATTAGACGACATGCTTCCTGCATCGTGCGGGAATAGGGGGAGCCAGGTCACCAGCGCTCTCCATAGGGGGCAAGCAGGTGAAATGATTATGAAATATGTCAAGTAAATGGTCCTTTTTTCTCCCCAGGAGATAAGGAAAGGTAATTTGGTCTGTCAGTCGCGCACACAGAAGACGTCATGGTCAACTGCATTAATACTGAATACTTTGTCCAGAGTCACAGAGCTAAAAGAAATTACAGAATCTTTCTCCTGTGAATTCTGGCATGACTCTCAGCAGACCTTTCCCCACCTGAATTCACAAGAGAGATTAATAATAAAAGGCAGGGCCGCTAGTGGGACCCAAAGCTGCTTTTCCCTCTCACCTGGGACCCCTTCCCCCAGCCCGCTGGTCCAGCCTCATCTCTCGACACGCCCTTGCCAGTCCTGTTTCCGCCAGACAAGACCCTGCTGTGCTGTCCCAAGAGGCAGCGCCTCCCTGCCTACTCCCCTATTGGCACCTGTCACAGCCATCTCTTCCGAGCCACCTCCTCTGGGACACCTCCCTCCACCTTCCCTCCCCTTTGCCCCCACTTGCTCACTTCTTTTTGCAGTTGTTATGGGGATTTTGTGTCCTTGCCCCAAACACCCCAGACCTCCCCAGAGGAAAGACCCACCTGGCCGGCCTCCCTGCAGAGTCCAGCTGGGGTCCGGCACTTAGCGGAGGAAGCGATGGGTGAGTGAGGTCTCTCCAAGCCTTCTCTTTTATAATCTAACAAAAGGGGGTCTGTGGTGGATCCTTTCTTTTCTTTCTTTTTTGATTTTTTGAATAGGTGGTGGTGTTAGGGCTGAGAGCGGACACTGGACGCTCTCTGAATCCACCGTCGCGTTGTTGAGTCGCTGGCTTGCGAGAGACCGTGTGCTCGTCCCTGTCTCCATTCCTGCAGGTGGACAGGGAGCTCCCTCTCAGGGCCCTGGTTCCGTGGCTGCAAAAATCTTCTTCCCTTTTCTGCTTTTGGGGACTTGGTGGTCTCTGGAACAATTAAACCTCTTTTGATGCGGTTATATTCCCTCATGTAATAAGTACTGCATTATTTTTAGACTGTTTTACCCAATTAATTTCACTATCAGTTAATTATGTATTAACATTTTAAGAAAATGAATATTTGCCCAGTTACTTAAACGAAATCATTAAATATGTATGCATTCCTTTCTTTAAATGCACATCTGTTATCTCTTGCAGATGGAGAAGACGTGTGTGGCGCTATCTGTGCCTCTGAAACACACCCCTGTACAAAGGAGCCTTCGTGGCCCTGTGGGCCGAGCTTGTACGGGGCTGGGGGGCGCCCGGAGAGTGAGGCCCACCGCATGTCAGAGACCTCGGCCTGGGGGTGAGAGGGAAGGGCCACTGTCCTGAGGACCAGCTTGGCAGAATTTGGGGTGAGGGGTGGTGGGCGCGGCCAAGAGCCAAACGTATGATGGTGCGTGAGTGTGAAGCAGCGCCTGGAGATCGACGGCGTGAGAAATAGACCTCCCGCAGGAAAGCGACACGTGGGACATCTGCGCACCCACGTTCACTGCAGCCCTAGTCACAACAGTCAGAACATGGAGGCAGCCTGAGTGCCCATCCATGGATGGATGGGTAAAGAAACGTGGTGAATATACACAATGGAATAGTATTCAGCCATAGAAAAGAAGGAAATCCTGTCATTTGCAGCAACATGGATGGAACGGGAGGTCATTACATTAAGTGAAATAAGCCAAGCACTGAAAGACAAATATCGCACGTTCTCACTCCTACGTGGGAGCTAAAACAGTGGCTGTCGTGGAGGTGGAGGGTAGAATGGTGGTTGCCAGAGCTGGGAAGGGGAGGGAGCAGGGAGGATGAAGGGAAAACAAAAAGGAATATAAATGTATTTATCACCACTGCACTGTACACTTAAAAATGGTAAAGATTTATGTTTACATATTATATATGTATATTTTACCTCAATGAAAAGTAAAGTAAAAATGGGGAAAACAAAATAAACCTCCTCTTGCCACCTCTGGGTGATTTGGTGCAAATCTCCCCAGAGGTCAGCACACCCAGTCCCGTGGTGTGACCACGAAGGCCCTTCCTGGCCTGACACACCGTGAGCCCGTGAGCTACCCGGGAGTCACCCCCAGTCTCCAATCTATACAGTGAGGGCAGGTGCAGGCCGAGGCTGCCGCACCAGCTCCAGGACTCACGGTCAGGGGAAAGATGCCAACACCCCGGCATTCCCCGAGGAGGGAGATGCCCAGTGACCGTCCACACCAGGGGTCACTAAACCCAGTGCCTATTTTTGTGTGGCTCGGGCGCTAAGAATGGTTTTTACATTTGTAAACGAGTAGAAAACGTCAAAAGACAAATAATATTTTCTGATACATGAAAATTCTAAGAAATTTCAATGTCCATGAATAAAGTTTTGTTGGAATACAGCCATGCTCATTCATTGACATATTGCCTGTGGCTGCTTTTGCCATAAAACTGCTCTCGCTACTCAACAGCCGTTGCATAGTTGTGAAGGAGACCATGTACATGGCCTGCAAAGCCTACAACATTTACTCTGACCCTTCACAGAAAAAGTTTGCCGACTCTACGGTACTTTTCTGTGGTGATCACAAGGAGAATTTTCTTAATAACAAACTAGATGGGACATCCCAACTGTTCGTTGTAGTGAGATTTGATTATAATCCACTCAATAAACACCTAAGCACTTTCTTGGCTGGGTACTGGAGAAACGGTGATAAATCAGATCCCGTCCCTACCCCAAAGGAACGCCCAGTCTGATGAGACAGGTATGTGTGCAGGTATGTAAACTGCAACATATAGGGACGAAATTCTTAGAAGTATAGAAGAGAGAGTGACTGGCTCTGCCTGGGGAAATCAGGGAAGCCTCCTGAGAGGAGGTGATGACTGAGCACTGTACTGCATTCAGCTGAAAAGATTGTGCACTGTGTGAGTCCAGGGGTGTCCCCTCCTGTTACACAGTGCAAACCTGCACAACTGTACATGGTAGGCCTGTTGAGTGGGCCTTCAAGGACCCTTGGTTGCAAGTGAGCTACCTAACTCATTGGAGCTTAGGCAATCAAGGCAATCACTGGCTCTTGAAACGTAGAAGTCTGGGGGGATCCGGGCATGGCTGGATGCAGGGGCTCAGGCAGTGTTGTCAGGGCCTTGTCTCTCACTCCCCATCCCTTGGCTCTGCTTGGCTTTCTTCTTTCCGTGAATTCTTTCTTCTTCCTTAGCGCTGGTGGTGGGCGGCCAGATACACAACCTCCCAGTAAGACAACTGAATCTAGGGAACCCTCCTTTCTCTCAGGGACTAAAATAACAATCCCAGAAAAGAATTCCAATTAGCTATTTGAGACACATGCCCGCCTCTGAACCAATCACTGTGATGAGGGGTGGGGTACAGTGATCTTTGGGATGCTCAGAGGGCCAAGGTTGGAGCCACCATGATTGACAGCCTTATGGTGGGAGAGGAGTGATTCTCCCGAGGAAATTTGCAAACAAAACCATACACCCACTACAAAGAGTAAGAAAGACCTCTCCAGGCAGAATAGGCAGGAAGTCTATAAACAGGTCATTGCCAAAAATCCTACTCCCAGGGCCTCTTTGGTGTCAGATGCAATCATGAGCAGTGGCCCCTGAGCTGTGCTACTGGGCAATCCTGCCCAGATCCAGTCTGCGAAGACTGTTGACCTCTGAACCTGGCTGGGGGAAAGAAAGGAGGCACCCCCTCCCCGCCTTGTCTGTAGGCTGTTAGAGCTCAAAGGGTGCTTGGAGTCCACTTACCTGATCCGCGGAGCTTTTTTAAAATGATAACAAGAGTTCGTAAATGAGAACGCACACAACTTTCTTTTAAAACCTCCTTTGCTCAGCCGCAAACCATGGGAATTAAATTTGTGTAGTGCATTTAACAGACAATGAACATCGAACAAGGTCACAAATACATGTTGGGATTACAAGACAAGACACAGAACAGAGGCCAGCAATCATCTGCAGCCTTGTGATGCTGCCTGGCACGTGCCGCCCATGCCTGGATACGCAGATATAACATCGTCCTTGCATGTGGGGTCAGGCAGCTGCTCACACTGGGCCCCTGCTCTGCACACGACACTGTTTCTTAAAGGCGAATCACTCCAGGGAACAAGACAGATGTGCCTTACGCTTTTCTTATGTATTTAAAAATACATATAAGAAAACCGTCACTGGCATCTTTTTGGCTTTTAGACCAGCGCAGCATCATTTGAGAAAGATTGTTCTAGTCCAACCCTCCAGTTTTATAGATGGGGAAACTGAGGCCTAGAGATGGAAAGTGACATCTTTTTTTTTTTTAAGAGACCTGGTCTCTATGTTGCCCAGGCTGGAGTGCAGTGACTATTCACAGGTACAATCATAGCTCACCACAGTGTCAAACTCCTGGGCTTAAGCAATCCTCCTGCCTCACTGACTTGGAAAGTGATTTCAACAACCAGAACTCAGAGTTGGTCTGAGAATCCTGGTCTGACACATGAATTTGGTCAGATGAGGAACTCAGCAAGGTCTGCAGGTGGCGCGCTTCTAAGGGACCTCAGGGACACTTTGGCTCGATTTTCTCATTTAACCTTGGGTTTTTGATTCAAGGTGCAAAACATTGCTTTTCTTGACCTCAAAGGTTAAGGCTTTACCAAGTTGTTCATGGAAGTGTTATTAAAGAAAAATTTTAAACAAATTAAATAGGGGACATCCATATTTAATGGTAATCTGTGCAATGTGGCACATCTATGAAATACTCTCTTGCGATCAAAAATGGCAGCTGTGAAAATTAGGAGTTAGAGCAGATTGAGGGCAGTGATTGATGCTGCAATTACTGGCCTCCCGGTCTCTGTGCCCCCACCCTGAAATCTGTAGTCCCTTCCACTCTGACTCTGGGCTGGTCTTGCAACTAGTTTTGACCAGTAGAATGGGATGGAGCGTGAGACATGTGGTGCAGTCACCTGGTTGCCCAGGCCAGGACCAGCCACGTCATGTGAATGAGGCCATCTCAGACCAACCAGCAAACTGGCTGACCACAGACGCATAAACAACCCCAGTCGAGATGAGCCAAGCCTGGCCCAGACTTGACCATAGATTCATGGACAATAATAAATCTTGTTTGTCTTAAACCACTGAACTTTGAGTTGGATCGTTACGCAGCAATAGCTTATGGATACAGAGGTATTATTGAGCGGGAGAGGACACATGTGGAAAAAGCAGGATAGAAATATCCATGGACAGCGTGATCTCCGCCATGTGATGTGGCAACAACACACACAGCAGCAGCCCACACTCTGGGAAAATGCTGGGTGGAAACACACCAAATATCTCAGGAATTAAGGGATGGTTGGGGGTAATTTCATTTTTCCTTTTCTCTCTTTTCCAAATTTCCCGCAATGTTCTTAACATTAAATAAAGTGCAGGCCGGCCCCACTGAGGACTCCCACGCGGGAGGTAGCAATGGGCTGTCAGCTTCTTCTTCTGAGGATCCTGCCCCATCATTCCAGCCACCACCAGAACAAGCCCCTGTTGTGGCCGAAGACCAGCTACTGACACAAAAAATCATTGATTCACACACTGACTCCGTGAAATGAACAAACCTAAAGCAGCCTCTCTTCCCTGCTTCACAGTACCGGGCACCGATAAACCGAGTGTGTTTTCTCGCCTGGACGCCCTTGCTGGCCACCTTGCTGGCCTGGCTCAGGGATGCCAAGGCTCCCGCCCATCCTCCTCCGTGTTATTTCTCCCCTTCCGTCTCAGCAGTGCACACCCCCAAATCTTATAGGCTCACCGCTTATCCTGCCTCCTCCTCCGGGAAGCAGCTCGTTTCCCCAGGCTGAAAGGACTGTCCCCTTCCGAGCTTCCAGAACCTTCCTCGGATCACGACAAGTCTCCTTCCTTCCGTGTGGCCTTCACGCCCACATTTCATCTCTTTGTCCAAACTTTGGGCTCAGTGAGGACAGGGTCGTCACACACACCAGGGGCTGTGACAAGGCCAGGAATAAAGGAAAATTCATATAGAGAGAAAAATTTGGAAATAATCACTTCTAACCTCTTGGTTTCTAAATGGGGAGAGAGAGGACAGGAGTCTCCACTTCGTGGGAAAGCCAGAGCTGGAACTCACATCTCCTGAGCCGAGTCCGGGATCCCCCAGCAGACGCTCAGCCTTTCCGGCCGGGCTGTGGATCGGGGCCTGGGCTGGGGTGAGGCAAGTGGCCGTCAGGGTGAGACGTGTAAGGAGGCCTCCTGTGTGTGAGCTGTGACTGTTCTGTGCCGGTCACAGGGCCTTTCAGTGCACAGCCCGGGTCTGGACCAGCGTCCCCATTGTGCGGCAGAAAGCCCAGTCCTTCCCGTGGCGCTGGAACCGCACTGTCACGGTGGGAGAGGAACCGGGGAGAACACGTGCACCCAGCATTTGGGGCAGTTGCCTCGGGAGGTGTGGGTGGAGGAGAGTGGTCACCTCCTTGTGCCACTGAAGTTGTTGTGGGTGGCCGTGGTGTCCTTCCTCCCCTGTCCCCTCCCAAACACCTCTCTGGGGTGGCTCCAACCGAGGTAAACATGTCTCAGGACAGTAAAATCAGGATTGGTGAAGAGACACTGTCAAACCCTTCAAGAACCGAGGTTAGACACTTTTGAAGATTTTTGAATATCAAAGGAACTTTCTGTCTCACCTGGTAAACCGACGGCAAAGTAACAATTTTAAATCTGTCACCTCTTCAAATGCCTTCAGCATTTCCTGGGAGAATTATTTTCTTTGTTAGCAAGGGGTGCCCTGAAGAGAGGAGAGGGGTGGCCTCTCCTCTTGGAGGCTGGGGTGGGTGAGAGGAGGCAGGCAGGGGCTCAGCTGGAGAGGCGGGTGGGCTAAGGGGCCTGGGTTTCATTCCAGGTGCCGCAGAGAGCTTGTGGCAGACTCTGCGACCCTCTTCCCCCTTCCCTCGGTAGGGTTTTCTCTGCCACTGTGCTTCTGTGAAGGGGGCGGTGAGAGTGGGACCCTGGGCGCAGGAACCGGGGGACCTGCCGTGCTGGATTAAGACTCAGCAGGGCTGTCCCAGGGCAAAGCCAGGGCCAGTGGGAGGTCATGGGAATGCAGAGTCCAGCAAGACAGAAGAGAAAGTTTTCTCCTAGTCAGAGCTGCTCAATGAACATGGTACAGCCACTGTGGAAACAGTACGGCAGTTCCTCAAGAAATGAAACATAGGCTGGGTGCAGTGGCGCACGTCTGTAATCCTAGACTTTGGGAGGCAGAGGCGGGAAGATCACTTGAGGCCAGGAGTTCAAGACCCTGTCAAAAAAGAAAAAATTGACTGGGCATAGTGACACATGCCTGTGCCTCTCCCAGCTACTGGGGAGGCTGAGGCAGGAGGATCACTTAGTCTAGCAGTTCAAGGTTGCTGTGAGCTATGATGACACCACTGCACTGTAGCCCAGGCAATACAGCAAGACCCTGTCTCAAAAATAAAATAAAAATGGTCCAGCAATTCCACTTCTGGGTCTAAACCCAAAAGAATTGAAAGCAGGGTCTCGAACAGATACTTATACACCAGTGTCCACAGCAGCATTATTCATAATAGCTAAAAGGTGAAAACAACCCAAGTGTCCATCAACAGATGAATGGATAAATGAGATGTGATATATACATACCATGCAATATTATTCAGCCTTTAAAAAGATGGAAATCTTGTCACACGCTACAACATGAATGAACCTTGAGAACATTACGCTAAGTGAAATAAGCTAGACACAAAAAGACAATTACCGTATGAGTCCACTCATATGAGATACATAGAGTAGTCAAACGCATATCGACAGAAAGTGGTGCGGTGGTTGCTAGGGGATTGGGGGACAGGGAATGAGGGGTTATCGTTTAATGGGAAAAGAGTGTCAGTTTGGGAAAAAAGTTCTGGAAATGGACAGTGGTAATGGTTGCGCAACAATGTGAATGTGATTAATGCCATTGAACTGTACACTTAAAAATGATTAAAATGGTAAATTTTATGCTATGTATATTTTACCACAATATTATAAAAAGCTATTCGACAGTTCCTTGGGCTGACTTGGGAAGCAGTGACCTGTCCGTTGGTGGAGGTGTGTGAGGGTGGCTGGACACTTGCTGGATGTTAGGGAGGGTGTGAGGATTGGCGGGGAGGATCACCCTGTGACCTGGGTCAGGAGAGGGACTGACAAGCGTGGTTGACATTTTTAAAGCACTTACTGTGTGCCAGGCCCTGTGCTAAGTGATTTGCATGGTCTCTTTCTCCCCCAGGACCCCTGAGGCAGGGTCAATATTATCCCGCGGGACTGACACAGCCCCAGAAAGCATCAGTCATTGCCACCTGCCAGCTCCCCTTCCATGAAGGACGTGCTGCCCAGCGGCTGGGCAGGTGGTCGGCACATGGCCTTCAGCAACCAGTCCTTCGGGACAGCCTCAGCGGCAGAAATTCACCCAACCCAAGGTCACGGCCTTCCCAGGGCAGCCCACATCTGGTAACCAACCAATGTGGTGGTACAAAGGCCTGGCCATCTCCACGTGAAACTCCACACTCAGCACCTTTGAAAGGACATTCCAGCCGCCAGACGTCCCCATGGGGTCAGTCCTGGCTGTTGAGCCCCAGGGGCAGCTAGACTTTTCCCTCTGCCCACTCCCACCTCCTCCCCTCTCTTGCTCAGGTGTTGGTCCCAAGGGTCCTCCTCCCTAAACTCCATGTCAGAGGCTGGGGACCCCACCTGCAGCGTTCATCAAGGTCACCCAGCTGGACAGCGGTGGGGCTGGGGCAGGGAAGAGCTCGGGACTGTGTCAGTCAGAGAGAAGCTCTGCTAACCCTCAAGAGGGCTGTCAGCGCCCTGGGTGGCCCTGGTCCCTAGCACCCAGCCAGTCTGAGGACGCAGAGCCTCAGAGACGAGGGGCGAGTGTGCTTCGTGCTTCTCTTATCCCATTGCCCCTCACATAATAGCAGAACCACACCACAAATGACACCAGAGCTAAATTCTAACAGCCAGCCCTGCCCGGCGACGGCCTCTTATACATTTAAATTGGGCGTGATCCTTTGGGAACTGTAATTTTATTCATGGAGATTGTGTTGTCTAATTTGAATACAGAAAACTGTACTTACGAGAAACAGCGGCTCGGGTGGTCTCTCATTTCTCTCCTCCTCTTGGGCTTCTCGGCCCCACCTGGCTGAGGGCACACTGCGCGCTGCAGCTGTGTAAGGGGCACTGCCACCACTGGGTGGAAAAGAACGCGGGTGCAAAAGTCAGTTGAAACCAACAAAAAGTCAGACCACTAGGCGCTACTTGAGCAAATTACTCAGCCTCTCTAAGCCTCGGTGTCCTCACCTGCAAGTGACAAGAGTGCTCAGTTCCCAGGGTGGTAGGAGAGCTGCGAATGTACAGCACACGGCACAGGGCACCCAAGTGTCAGATGGTCCAAGTACTGGGCACGGAGATTCCCACCACTTACTTGTTTGGACCACCCCGATCCTCCTTTCTTCCACGTAAATAACAATAGGACGATTGGAATAGGAAGGTAGGTTTTCTTTTTTTCTCCAAGAATGGAGTTATATATATTGTAATTTTGATTTTCACTTAGCAACACATTCTATGGAAATATCTTTCCATGTAAATTAATATTTATAGAATACATCACATCAGTTAATATATCAAAAATATTATCCACACCTTTAACCCCAAGCCATGCACAACACGGAGGCTGCAAACACCGTTCTCCTTCAGGGCCCAAGAGAGTTGTGCAAAAACACCGCCCTGTGCACACTGTCCTGGCTTCCTCGCTTTCTCCCACATTGTTCCCTGGGTCTCCCTAAGGCCCCCTGGGGGAGGACGCTGGTGGGTGGGGAGGCTGGTGGGGGCTGAGGGGATCTGCTGCCACCTGCAGAGAGCTCTGAGCTCTGTGGCGGTCACAGCTGATCCGCCTTAGCTGGGCAATTTGGCTGCCACTTGGGGAAGAGGTTTCTGGGCTGCGTGTTTTGTTGTTGATAAATCTAATCGCGTTTGAGTGTGAATAGGAGCGTATGCATTTAAAGAAGAGTCTTTAAATGTATACGGCACTTAGCCATAAACGCATTTGCCTTTAGGGCGGCAATGGAAATGCAGCAACAGGAGGAAGGAAGGCAGTGGGAGAGAGACGCTTGATCAGTGGGGAGGAGTTGCCCGGATGTGTGATGGTAGAGAAGACTGTGGAGGAAAGTGAGCAACCCCGATTGTGTGCAGGGAGTGTGACGTCACCATAAAACAATGAGAATGACAGGGCCCATGCGGCTCTATGAAGAAATATACAATGTTTACCAACTAATGTTGAGAGGAAAAATGGGCTCCAAACAACCTGCACACGTTGTGACCATGGCGTGGAATATCGATTGTCAGCGGGTGTGGGGAGGGACGGATAGAGCTAGGCTTGCGGGTTTATAGCTCTGCTGCCCATACGGCTAAGTGAACAGCCTGGTTAGTTACTTTAGACTTGACATCAAGGCCTGATTGGGCAGCGATTGAGGTCGGCAGGGTGGGTGGACAGGAGAGACCACTCAGGAGGGCAGGGAGGCCTCCCACAAAGGCTGATGTGGCAATGGGGCTTTGGGGAGGAAGTGAGCTCTCCACTGCTGCAGGTGTGCAAGCCCATGCCCAGTGACAACACGGCAGGATGGTCCCAGCCTGGGTGTTCTCTCTCTGTGATCTTGGAGTCAGTGCTCCAGTTCCTAAAAGCCCCTTGCTGGGAGCTGTCTGGTCCTGAACACACAGGCAGGCTTGAACAAGCTGCTCCTGAATGAGGCTTCAGAACTTACCCCTGCTCCATCCCCCTGGTAGGGTGAAGCTCTGCTTCAGGAGCAGGCAGAATCTGCAGGAAGTGGGGCTTGGCTGCCGGGCTGTTTTCTTTATAGAAAACCTGGCTTCAGATCTGGGTGGCTGTGGAGGCCAGGACAGAATCACGTCTGAGCGGGAGTGGTCCCCACACATCTAACCCCCTGCACAGAGGGGGATACTGAGGCCAGAGGGGGGATGACTTGTCCAGAAACAGACAGCTAGTCCAGAACTTAGGTCTCCTGCCTCTGTCTTGGGCCCTTCTCTGACCAGCTGCCTTTTCTGCCACTTGCAGCTGTCAGGAGGAGCTCCCGTCTTCGTCCAAAGCAGCAAGAGTGGCTGCAGGGCAGGGAGAGTCAAAGGGCAAACCAAGTCGATGGTCCCTTCTGGCCCACAGGGCCAGAGGTCCCCCACGAGGGACTTGTCTGGGGCATCCCTCCAGCCATCGCGTGGCAAGCATGCTAATAGGCCTCCTCCTGTCACTGCCTCCTGTTTCTTGGATAGGATATCCTATCCTTGGATAGGATAAACCGTTTGGCCTTTGGACAAGATTATTTTTGCACAAAACAGGATTGTTATCACTTAATTGAAAATAATTATCCAATGCAAATTGAGTTCAATTTCTCTAGCTGGAAATAAAGAAGTGAGTATTTTGGGCAGTTTCACTGCTGCAAAGGCAGGTATTTTAAGCAAATGAAAGTAACAAGATGCCCGCTGCTCTCTTTGCAGGAAGCCCTGGGAAATCTGCGGGCCTTTCTAGAGTTGGGCCCCAAGGCTGGGAAGTCTGGTTCACCCCCTTGTCCAAATTGGGGGTTGTCTTAGTGGGTCTGTACTGGGAGAGAAGTTCTGACAGAGCTGGAGGCCTGTGGGGGCAGCTGCGTGTGGCAGGGGTGAGAATAATCCCACAAACGGACTCAGCTCCCGTGGGGCTTGTCCTGACAGATGCAGGCTCTGGCCTTCCCCAGAAACAAGGAGAAAGAAAGGATCGGGGAGGGGAAGGAGAGAGTGCTGTTGGCATAAGTCTAACGTGGGCAGTTACTTCTCCTTCTCTGTTCTCTAGCCCAGGCACTGGACCTTTAGCCACCCAGGTCCCTGAGCCAAACCCCAAGTTCTCTGAGGCTCTCTCTTAGTCTCACCTCACTCACCCAAATGACCACCAACTCCATTTGCTTTCTTGAGTATTTCACAGCTTTGTTCACTTCTTTCCAGGCCCACTGTATCAGTCACCCATCGCTGCAGCACAACTGCATAATAAACAGCCCCAGGGTGTTAATGGCTACAACAACAGGCATTCCTTCCCAGGGCCCTGCAGCTCTACTGACCTTGGCTGGCCTTGTTCAGGAGCCTACAAACTGGTGGGCAGCTCCCCTCCACATGTCTTCCACCCTCCTAGGGTCAGCAGGCTGGCTGGACAGGTCCTTCTCATGGTGACGGCTGGTGCATAAGGAGAGCAGAAATACGTGACGCCTTTTAAGGTTAAGTCCCAGAACTGGTATCATGTTGCTTCCACCCCAATCCATTGACCAAAGTAAGCCACAAGATGAAGCCCAAAGTCGAGTATGGCCAGACCATGGCTGCAGGGAGCAGGAAGAATTGCAGCTGATATTATCACCTACCAGCCCTGGCTATTGCTCTAGTCCTGACCTTCCCAGCGGAGTCACCACCTCTGGTCTCGCTCCCCCTGATCTATTCTCACAGAGTAGTTTGCTCCTAAAATGCAAACCTGACCACATCACTTTTCAGCTTAAAAATCCTTAAAATCCTCCCTTCACTTGGTGGTCTTATTCCTCTTTTCTAGCAGTAATTGAAATTCAACTGTAAAATCACTGTTTTTAACAATACCATAAGGGGCCTACGACGTACGCCACCAGCACGATTGTCTTGGTGGCCCCTCTGATTGAGTTGCTCTGGTTGCCCTTGCTTCTAAGGGGCAGCCCTGGCTGTTCATGCTTACACGCAGCAATGCGCAGGAGATCTGCACCCTACAGATGAGCCACCGGGGGGAAACATGGGGCAAACCCTCAAAAGCACGAGAGCAGCAGGATGGGGCACCTTCGAGTGCTGCTGCACGTGAAGGCCATTGCGCAGTGCCAGGCTCATGGCAGGGACTGCTATTCTCTTCCAAAACCCAACCACAAATCCACTCGGATGCAAACTTTCCACAATGAACCCATCATGCTTAATGAAGCTGTATGGACAAGTGCTACTCAAAATGTCACCTGCAGACCAGTGCTGCTCTGCAAAATCTTGGTTAAATGTCTACGAAAGGAATAAGAAGCTTGCCTGAAAATGCATATTACTGTCACAAAGCAGACTGTTTAGTTCTGCGACATTTTTCATAGCGAAACATAAAGGAAGTAGCTCGCTGATTTACCCTCTAGTGCAAGCTCCTTAGCTCACGGGAACAGCATTTGTGGCCCTGCTACTTTGAGATTGCTCCTCTCTGGGCGCATGGATCTGAGGTGGCCAAGCATCTCTGAGTGGTACTCTGATAAAATTACGAAGGCATTGGGCAAAAGGCTAGTAATTTTTAAAAATCATAAATGCTATAATAAAAATGAGAAGCTACTTCAATATAACAAGAGATGACTGGTTAAATACGTTATACACGTTCCCCTAATGGAGTTGAATGCATTCATAAAACAGGGGACTTTATAATGGAATGAATGAGGCTTAGGAGGTCGGGCGAGGTGGCTCACCTATAATCCTAACACTTTGGGAGGCTGAGGCAGGAGGATCGCTTGAACCCAGGAATTTGAGGTTGCAGTGAGCTGTGATGATGCCACTGCACTCTAGCCAGGGCAACAAAGCAAGGCCCTGTCTCAAAGAAAAGAAAAGAAAAGAAGAAAAAAAGGATATAACAGGAAGCTGAAACAAAAGCATGATGTAAAATTGTGTGAGCACATGTGCACACATACACACACCCTGAAGGAATTACAAATAGGGGATTTGTTACGGTGGTGTAATGATGCATTTTTCTTCTTTTCTTTGTTTTTCAAACTTCTGAAATATAGCTCTGTTATTTGATAATGAAAATCATTTTAAACCCAGTGGTAACATATTTCCAGGGCCCATTCCATTGGTAACCTCAATTTCAGTGTCTCATTAGGGTCCCACATTTATACATTAAAAAATCATTAATTCAGACACATAAATTCAGTTTATGATCACTCAGACCCCCCTTCCCCCTCCCCCAGACCTCCCCAAGCACTCACTGAAGCAGTTCCAGGCGCAGCAGCCAGAGGCCGGCTCCCCTCTGGGCAGTCGGGGCTCCCTGCTGCACTCTCCCTGATCCACCTGATAAACACTGGCCCACCTTGCTCTGTGTCGTGTCTGAGGCCGGCCCTGGGGGACAGAGGCAGGTCCCCATCGTCCAGCAAGAGAGAAGACAGATGCACACCCAGGAAACTTTTCTTCTTCAGAAATGTCTGTTAAAACCTTAAAAACTTAATACATGCCCATAATAAATTCAAACAATACTTCATATTAAAGCAAAAACCCACTTCCCAGAGATAAGCAAGAAGAGCTTGGTGTATAGCCTTCCAAATTTCTTTCTATGAATATACAAAGACATATTTCCTTATATATATAAATGTATACGTATATTATATGGAATATAGAATACATACATATAAATTTGTTTGTTACGTTCTGTCTCTCTCTTTCTCTCTCTGTATATATATATACACACACACAAACAAGCTCTCTCTCAAACATCTATAGACATGTCTACATAAACCATGCAGTTTTATTTTCATTTTTACAAAAGATGGATTTTAGAATGCATCTAGCTCTACAACTTTAACGCTCGATGTTCTGAAGCAAAGCCTGCAAACGCGTGAAGTGCTGGGGGCCACAGAGGATGGTGCTGGTGTCAGGACGAGGTGACGCTGAGGGTGGGGTGACTGTGGAATCCCTACTGTGTCCGTTGCTGGGACCATATGGTCCCCCTCAAGGCTTCACGAGGTGGCACTGGAGCTGGCACCGACTGTGGTAGAGTTTCGCCGGGCAGAGATGGTGGAAATGGAGGCAGGGGAGAAATGGCGGAGCGAAGGCCTGGGCGTGGCAGAGGAGGCCGCCCCTCCTTGGTGCTTCCTCCAGGCGTCTTGACAGTGGCTCATCTCCTCTTCCTGTCTTCCTCCTAAAGACCCCACGTGGCAGCCCCAAACTTGCCTCTTCACCAGATCCAGAGCCAGGGGGCGGCCCTGCTGGGAGGAGAGGCTGGATCGCGCTACAGAAATGGTCCTTATGGAAGCGAGTGCGGTGCTGCAACGCCAAGGACAGAGTCCATGTTGTTTACACGGCGAGGTGACTTCGTGAGAAGGTGAAGGTTAGGGTTGGGTCGGTTGGGGCTCACCGGGCCTCACTGTCCTCTGCCTATTAAACACAGCTGCGCAAGCCAGCTGCGCACCCACTTCCACTTTGACAGCTGGTCTCCTAAAATGAGAAGCCTTTACACATGGGAATTTACCGAATGCTAATCTGGATAATTAAAAAAAACCCAACCAAAATACCCCACAGAAATTCAGACGGAACTATTGCTGATCTTTGTAAATATGACGGCACATTTCTGCATTTTATTCTGGAGCTCTCCCTAAATGACTGGTCCAGGGGCCTCCTGGGTGGCTGGTGACAGGATGGGGGTGCCTTATGAGGTCTTGGTCCTGGCAGCTCCAAAGTGAGCCCAGCCTTCAGACACAGGCCAAGCCACAGACACCCTCGGGCCCTTACATGCTGGGTTCATGAGGATTTAGCCCAAAACCACATTCCCCTTCCCTTGAGACCACTTCTTGGGGTCTCAATGTCACTCTCTATAAATTGGGGTGGAGGTGGCAAAAAAAGATCATTACAAAATAAAATGAGGAGGGGAATCACTACGAATCCATCCCAATCTGATCCTATTTAAAAGCAAAAACCACTGTGGTCCCAGCTACTCAGGAAGGTAAGGTGGGAGGATCACTTGAGCCCAGGAATTCAAGGCCAGCCTGGGCAACATAGCAAGACCCCATCTCTAAAAAAAAAAAAAAAAGACCACCCCTCCCCCTGCCCAAACCAAGGGGAAAACATATCAGCTAAGACAACCCCAGAGCTGCCCTAGGTTCAAGGCCTCAACCCAAGACCTTGTCCTGATCCTGTCACCCCACCCTAGGACACTGTGTCTACCTTCTTATGTCCCCAAAGTTTAAGTTACCTGTGAGTGTCACCTCTTCCCCTACACACACACATACAGATCCAGAGTCTTGAGCTTTCCAGTTGGTGCCCAGACTTGCCCACTCTAGCCCCAAGCACAGTGACTTGGGACCTCAGCCACATCTTCTGGACTCTTGCACTTCACCTCTTCTCCTCTGCACCCCCGGAGCTGGCATGATCACCTGACCCCCTTTGAAGTCATTGACAACAGAGGCCACCCTTGATCAGCCATGCTAGGATCACCCCTGGAAGCAGACAACTCTGTCTGCAGTGAGGTGGCCTGTCCCTGTCCTGCCCACTTGCTCTCCTAGCACACCCCATGCTCCAACCCGGACCAGTGCTCTCCACCTGCACTAACCCTCCAGTGGCCCATGAGCCTTTGAACAAGCATGTCTGAGATGCTCTTTCTCCCACATTCCCTCTGCTTTCACCTTGGAGCCTTAGTTCAGGATTCCATTCTTCCAGTCCAAGTCAGAACTGAGGCCTCTGCCCACCCCTAACCAGTTCCACAGAACCTGTACCAGCCTCGGCTGAATGTGATCACCTGTATACATAGCACATTAACTTCCAGTCTTTTTACACTGCATGTTAAAAAACTTTTTAAAACTGACATATAACTTACACATAGTAAAGTACTGTTACAGCTCAACACATTTTCCATATTTATGCACCCATGTGTTGGTTTAGGATACAGATGGGTAGGTCAAGGTAAAAACTGGAAAGCTAAAGAGTCCCTGTGGGTCTCTCCATCTGTGCTGAGGAGGCAGGACTTCCTGTAAGTAACAGACTTTGGGGGCCAAAGAAAGAAGACATATACCCAGTGTCCCGGGAAAGAGTTAAGAGGTCTTAGGACAAGGTTCTTGATCCCCCAGATCAAAATGTAGAACATTTCGCAGCACCCCAGAAGGTTCCCTTGTACCGTCTCTGGTCACCATCTCCCCAAAGGAACTGCTATCTTGTCTGCTAACAGCTCAGATTAGTTTTTGCCTATTTTGAATTTTACAGAAGTGGAATCTTTCGTGTCTGACTTCTTTTGCTCAGCATAATGTTTGTGAGATTCCTACATGCTGTTGCGGGTGGTGTAGTATTCCATTTTGTTATGTAGCATTCCATCTTGTGGATACACCAGAACTTATTTACCCATCCTTTTATTGAAGGGCTTTCTCAATGCATTTTTTTGTATAGGTGAGAGATTATACTGAATGTGCAACTTTAAAAATCTTGATAGAAGGGAAGAGGCTTAAAAATTGTCTTGATAACTTAGTGATTTCTTCAAGCTCTATTGAATTGATTGCTATCATTTACTTCTCCATTCTCTTATTGTCAAGTATTTCCAATACTCGTAATTAAAGAATATTCTATGAACATCTTAGTAGACCATTCCTTAAGGGCATCCTTGTGAGTTTTGAGGGTATAGTCCTGAGAAGTGGCTATACTGGACGAAAGGAGTAACCCTCGCAGGACTCGTTACACATATGACCGAAGTGCTGACACGAAGCTTGAATCGGTTTTCTAGGACTGCCCTCAACATAGCACAGACTGGTGACCCGAACAACAGAAATCTAAGATCAAAGTGTCAGCAGGGCTGGATGCCTCTGAGGCCTCTTCCCTGGGCTTGCCGACGGCCATCCTCTTGCCGCCTCATCACATGGGCATCCCTCTGCACACTCCTGGTGTCTCTTCATGTGTCCTCATCTCCTCTTCTTGCAACAACACCATTCAGATTGGATTAAGGCTCACTCCAGTGACGTCACTGTAACTTAATAACCTCTTTAAAGGCCCTGTCTCCAAAGAGTCACGTTCTGAGCTACTGGGGGCTGGGACTGTAACATATGAATTTTAGGGGAACACAATTCGGCCCATAACAGAACTCTTCCCTAGAGGCTGGAAATGCCCCTTGGTGTCACCCGGCTTGAGAGCAGTCCTCTTGGTTTCTTCCAAAGCTGAGTTGTATTTTGGTGTGAAGACCTGTCTAAGTCACTCAGCCTCACCCCTGTTTTCCTTTCCTGGTTTCTCATTCCGTCACCGTCCATCAGTCTAGAGATTCTCGACCTTGGATGCACATTGGAATCACCTGAGAGCATAAAAAATAATTGTGATGTCTGAGTCCCAACCAAATAGATGCCATTGGTCTGGGGTTGTAGGCTGGGCATGGGGGCATGATGGTTCCACTGCTTTGTCAAAGTGAACATCTCCCGTCTCTGGTCTCTCCGTTCCATGCCTTTTACAAAGCATGACACAGAACACAGGGGCTGTTTAATTACCATCTTCCAAAGTTAATTAAAGCTCCATATTCCAAAGCCTGTTTTTAACTCCCCTAAACAAGTTCATTTTAAAGCTTGGTGGTAATTTGGCTCTTTTGTTAAAATTAAGTCCTTAAAGTAAAAATTAAAAGACAAAATGGAAAACCACTGGGCATAGAAAATCCACCCTGGGTTTAATAGAGTGTCTTAAGTCGTGGACTGGAGTGAGATGCTCACTGCTCAGTGGAGATGGGGGGCTCGCTATACATCGTGGGCCTTGAGGCTTATGTTCTGTGTAAGCTTTTACAAGAAGAGGATAAAAGCTAATTTTCACGAGAGCCCTGCTTCTGTGGTGGGGTGATTAGGAAACTATTGTGTTAAGTTTGGGCTCCTCCAAGTTTAGTGCCCCAACTCTCAATGTTTGAAACAAAGATTTAAAATATTCTACCCATGAGTGAATCTCACAGACACATTGCGTTAAAGAAGCCAGAGACAAGAGAGTACATGTTAGATGACTCCATTTATATAAAGTTCAAGGACAGGCGAGTCATTCCTGTGCCTTTGCACACGCTGTTCCTCCTGCCTGAGATGACTTTCCTGGTCTTGTTCACCTGGAAAGTGGATTGTCCTTGCTGTCACAGCAGGGGAGTTGTTCCCCTGCCTCCAGGATGTCATTAAACCCGCCGTTTGTCCCACTATTAGTTTACGTGTCTGTTTTTGCCATCAGGCTGTGGTGCTCTCTTGGGGGAACTACCGTCTCTGTATCTTCAATGGCCAGGCACTGAGTAGGGACTTAAAAATGAGGTTTGTCATTGAATTGTGTTAGTTTAGGCGGGAAACGGAGAGCTGTAGACATTCTTCCATTATAGCCATTCAGTTATTCATAATGACATTTGAAACAAGATAGAGAAACGTGATTTAAATGACTCTTTGGGAAAGACCTTGGTTGGTTGGGATCTGCAGGCACAGGTTTGGACTGAACCTAACTCCAGAGTGGGCGGAAGAATGGCTCTAAAAAACAGAGGGACAAGAATTTGGGACTGGACACTGTGGTGAGAAGTCTTCTTCTTCTTCTTCTTTTTTTTTTTTTTTTGAGACAGAGTCTCACTCTGCAGCATCATTGTAGCTCACTGCAGCCTCGAACTTCTGGGCTCAAGCAATTCTCCTGCCTCAGCCTCCCGAGTAGCTGGGACTACAGGCACACACCACAATGCCCGGCTAATTTTCCTATTTTTAGTAGAGATGGGGTCTCACTCTTGCTCCGGCAAAGTGCTTGGCTTTGGGGAGACAAAGGTGAATCAGACAAATACCTGCCCTCAGGGAGCTCTCGGTCTGCTGCAGGAGACAGGGTGGCAACAGACAGCTACGCTGGGAGCTAAGGGCCAGGATAAGGACGTGCTTGGAGGTTGGGAGGCAGAGCTGAGAGACAGTGATGGTGTCTGGAGCACAAGGGCAGGTTTCTCACGGAATTTCTGACTGGGTTGGGGGAAACAAAGGAAAGAGGGCGTTTCCAGCAGGGGCCACAGGACAAAATTCTCGCAGGATGAAAAGTCGGGTATCTAAGGGGTAGAACAAAAGAAAGAGTGGCAGGAGATGAGCAGGACAGGAAGTCCGGCGTGAGGCGGGAGGGACCTGGGTGCTGTCTCCACGAGGGGAGTCCCTAACAGGGTCACCTCAGCCAGGTTACCGAGGAGGCCCCGCTATCATCCTGGCAGGCACTTGGGAGGGCAGACACCCCACAGGTGCAGCTTGAGGCAGCCGCAGAGGGAGGGAGGCCTCTTCCGCTCCTGCTGTCCTGCTGTGATTGGAGCTGGGAGCCCCCGTGCAGATCGTGTGGGAGCCCGAGACCTTTCTGAGCCCCGGTGTTGTGTATGTCGTGAGCCACTGCAGGTGCAGAACAAGAGGCCACAGATAATTTGCATGGGATGGAGAACACATTTTCAGTTTCCTCCTCTCAAAAAGGCGAATTTCACTTTCGCAGCCTTCTTTCCCCGTCCCAACCACAGCAGTTTCTTCACAGCATCTGAAGAATCTGTTGTCACAGAGAAACCCCAGCTTTCCTCTGTGGTGTTTCTGCCTCATCAACCTCTAGGGCTCCAAAAAGCTCAAGCCCCTGCCATTGCCATCCCCCGCCCCCATGCCCTGGTTCCTGGCCACATGGAAAGTGTCCCACACTGGGAGTCGGCCTGGGCATCGGTCCTGGCCCTGCCTCTAACTCAGTATGGGATGAGCAGCTCAGTTTCCCCTCATGCACCAAGAGGGTTCTTGACTTCTTAATCTCTGTGTGTCCTCCAAGCTGTAGAACGGTGACTTTCTGATCTTAACAGTTTCTTTGTCTTGGAAACCCCAAGATAATATTACTATATAGCAAGTACTGGGGACTTGGCCCCTGACGGTCAGGGTACTCTCGTCTTTCAGGCATCTTCTCCCGTCGACTTGGTCTCTGACCGCTCCCCTGCCTTCCCAGCTTTCTCCCCATCCTCAGGTCTGGCTCCTGCACCCTCAAGTTCATTTGCTCCCCGGCTCCCAGAGGTAACTCTGGGAGGTGTCACTCCAGAGACGTGCAGTCCCCTGTGCTAAGGAGTGAATGCAGGTCTGCCTCCTGGCCCAGGAGGGAGGTCTCTTCTCTCTCCAGCCCTGCGCGCCCATGCCACAGCCCAGCTCATGGCTGTGCCCAGGGGTTCTTATCATAGCTGCAGAAGGTCCCTGGAGGGAACAAGGCTGTTAAGGCTCAATATTTAAGCACTAAACACATTTTCCACTCACTACTAACTTGTCGATGTTTTCAGACAAATTGTTTTCTGTTGACAAAGTATGGCCGAGAGAGGCAGGGGGGTTGAGGGGACACCAAGGCCTAGGTCTGGCCATGCCTCTGACTTGATATATAGCATGGCAAGCCTTTTCCCAGTCTGGCCTCGATTTGCCCGTCTGTGTAATGGGGGGTGAAGTAGGTGGGCTAGGGTGGACTAGACAATCTCTTAGGTGCTTTGCAGCTCCAACATCTGTCAAAAGTTCAGGAATCTTGCCATGGCCAAGAGTCCGCTCACCCCTTGCAAGATGGTGCTGTGAGCATCACTTGGCTTGCTGAAGGGAAGGGAAGCCTGTGAACAAAGATCCCCTAGAGCACAGACAGGCCAGCTTCCAAGCCAGGTCTGTGGTGGGGAATCCAGAGTGACCCAGGAGGCCAAAGTTAATTGAAGCGATAAAACCAGAAAAACTCCCCTGGGCAACTAAGTGCAGGAGGGTTGTCATGCAAATCTCAAGAAGAGATGATTAGTTGGGTGTAAGCACAGAATAGAGGTGGCTGGTGACCCATGACTTGTCCAGGATGACGAGGCTGGGTGTGAAAGGAGGCCGAGGCAGAGGCGAGTTTGACAGGCTCCCCTCCGAGAAAGATCAACCAGGCGAGGCTGGCAAGCAAGAGGGGGCTGGTGGAGAAGAGTGAGAAAGACTTGCAGATGGTTTCCATTTCAGGGAGGTTCCCTGCTCTGCCCCAGTCTGTGGGGGGCTCACTGGCTCTCTGGTGGTGGGGAGGGGTGGGGAGTGGAGCAGGGACCTTTCTGAAGGGTGCCATTGTGAGCAACATTTCTAGTGTCTAGGGTTATCAGATTTCATAAAAGCTCTGGGAGGCTCTTCCCGGCCTCTGGCCCCCTCTCATCAGCATCCATGATGCTCTTGTGCTCAGCTTTTGGTTGAGCACCTCCAGTGATCAAGAGGCCAGTGGGTCGTGGCCTGCCTGGCTGGCGGAAAGAGCTTCTCTGCAACAAGCCAAAGTCTGTGTCTCTAGCCGTGGGCCCAACCTGATATTGGTCCCCTCTTTCCTCCCCAATGCACAGCGGTTTGCATCAGCACTTGGTATATATCCATGGATGTTCAGCTTGGTTATGTCTATGGGGAATTTTATGTAAAAAGTGGGAATACACAAATATTTTATTAAATGGATTTGTTCTGTAAAATTTGGATTCAGTGGAAAGGCTGCACTCAAGGATCCAGAAGGCCCCATGTGGCCCCAAGGCTGCAGTTCCCCCCCTCCACCCCCCACCCCCACCCCCGTTTTAACTGGAATCACCTTACCATGTCTCTGTAAAAAGGCAGATAAGGGAAACTTAATTCCTTGGAAAGATGAGCAATTTATGAGTACTTATATTACAAAGGTGCTAATTCGTGCAATGCTACGTTAACCTAAGACCCATCTCTAAGCACATCACTCATCTCCCTGCTCAAATCCTTGGTGGTTCCCACTGCCACCACTGCCATGCATCAGCTGCTCTTTGTAAAGCACTTCCATCGGATGCTGTGCAAGTAGTTTAGAGCTAATGTAGATTAGCTATCTAATAAATAACTTAGATACTTCAGTGAGAGAGAGAGTGCTATTACCTCCATTTTACAGATGAGGAAGATGCAACCAAGAGGTTAAAACATCAGGAACGCGCTCCTTAGCCTGAACCTGGAGCCTTCAGTGATCTTGCTCATTCATTTTCCTCTCCCGCCCTCCTGTGACCTGCAGTCAAGGCAAATTGTACTAGGGCCTTTTATGTAAGCGTGCCCTAGACTTTCCTACCTCCAGGCTGTCGTCCATACTCATCTTCCTCCCGATACGGCTCTCCTCTTATCCTATGTGTTTAAGTTTTCCTTATGCTCCAAGGGCTAATTCCAATGCTACTTCCTCTGGGTCTCTGCCACTGACACAGGAAGTGACCTCTTTCTGCATGCACAGTCCCACGTGAAGGCCTCTCTGTGACTTGAGTTAAATCCATCCATTTCAGGGCTTCTCTTTGCCATCTTAAAATGGAAGCTCTGTGAGGGCAGGAAAGAAGTCTGGTAGATAATGACAGATGACAACACTGAAACCCAGGGTGTTTCTTTCTAAAGCAGTGAATTCTGATTAGAAAAACAATTCGTCCTCCTGGACTAAATTTCTCTAAGACAATGTATACACGGTTTTCTGAAAGATCGGGGTTGTTTTACTGTGGCATTACATTGGTGGACTTACAGTTTCTTTTATCTTCCAATCAAATGACAGACCTTATATCGATAATTTGGAAAGGTTACATCTTGTTTTATCTTCCTGAGGCAAGACAAAGGGTAAAGGCATGCAACACCAGCAAGCTCTGAAACCCCCAGCGCCTACAATGTGCGCCCCACACTCACTCTCTCCCCACCCTGGGAGCCATCTTTCTCAAGGAGCCTCTGCAAACCTTTCCATTTGCAAGTGCAACCTCCCAGTCTGGTTAGGTCTAGTTGTCCCCATTTTGGCAATATCATGCAGAGAAGTGTTGGGGACCAGTGAGTTCAGTTCATTTACTAAAGCCTAACTGTGTCAGGCCCCATGCCAGGCCCCGCAAGAAAGGATAAAGATGACATGGCCTTCATCTTCTCATTCCATCGACAGGTATTTGAGCTCTTACTCGACACCAGGAACCATGCTCTTGTAGCACTCAACTCACTTGCACAGTGTTTATCTTCTCTGTGGGCTACATGCCCCATGAGGACATGGATCACATCTCTCTGGTTCACCACTGTACTTTGAGTTTAGAGCAGTGCCTGACACATAACAGGTATACTATAAATGTGCGTTGTAGAACTGAATGGGATTTGCATCTGTCTCACTCACTAGAGAAAAAGCCACTGTTCCTCAAGGGTAGGGAGCCCTAGAGGTCAGGACAGGACCTGGCTCAAGTTACAAGCTCAAGTGTTAACTGAGTTATCTGAACAGCCTCAGGTTCTGTGGAAGTCCAGCATGGGCCACATCTGACCGGCACACGGGTTGTGGTGTGAACTCTGGGTTCTTCATGGGTTCTTATCCACATCTGCCATGGGAACTGCAGGCTTTTGCTCTCTTACGTGACTCGTATTCCTTACCTGTGACTTAGGGAACTGAACTGTCAATGGTGTGGAAGCTGAAAACGAAGAGACCTGTCTCCATGAGGCTGCTATAGAACAGCCAGTTCTAAGGACTTAAGGCTAGTTGTATGCTCAAAAAGGCACCGTGAGGGGACATGACTCAAGCCAAAACTGGTTTTCTCATTTAAACAGTATGAAATGGAGGGATACGTTCATTATCAAGGGTATGATACCTAAAAATGATCACAAGTGTGACATTTAACCAACCATCATGGTCTGCTTACGTAAAGTTTCTAGACTGCACAAGCCACATCTTATGTCACTGGCTGGGGAGGTACTAGAGAGTGGCTTGTGGGGCCACATGGAATCAGTTGGAAGACTCCCAGAAGAGGGCTGGGCTCAACATGAACAGCTGGAAGATGAGCAAAGAAGGGATGTGCACAGAGCAAGGATGCCCTCAGAGGCCGGGTCATGGGCAGACAGCCAGGTCGATGCTTACAGTTAACCTGAATCCAACCGGCAGGGAAGGCTGGGGGCTTGCCCACAGGGAGGCAGCACTGCCCACTGGTCAGCAAGGATTGCTCTTGAGTGAAGCCAAGGGCTACCATCACCATTAGAGCCACAGAACACCTGAGCAGGGAGGTAACGAGAACTCATCCAGGCTAATCCCACTGCTCCCAATTTTATAACAAGGAAGTTGAGGCCCAGATAGGAGGTCTCAAGTTATCAGAGCTTTGGACCCTCTCAAAATGACACATTTCCTTATGACAACATCTGATTAGCAACGTGGATACCTTGGCCTGTCATATATAAGAGGCTGAGCTGTGTTTGGTAGACATACTTAGGGGCGCGTATGTGGAGATTTATAAGGACTATTCATCAGTGTATGCAGGACTGAACTCCTTGACGTGCAAAGTGAACCAGATAAACTCTGGGAAAGGAGGACGGGAGTCTGGTTTCCCCACAGGAAATCCTTCTTTTGCGTGTGTCCCCAACTTCTCCCCTCACTCGGGCAGCCATGGGGCACTTCCAGAAAGGACCACTCATGCGAATAGGGGTAAGAGAGTCCTGGTCTCAGACCTCCCCTTGCTCCTCTTTCCCCTTCAGGGTCCTTCCATACCTCCTCCTCCCCTCTGTTCCCTTGTTCTTGGAAAAAGCTTCATCAGAAGGGAGGCCTTGAGAATGCCATGTCCTCACCCTGCTCACCTGCCTCCATTCGTTCGTCCCTCCAGATCCATCCCTTCTCCCGTCCTCGATAAGAGTGCCATCAATTGAGTTTTCTTCAATTCTCCAACATGCCCCTCTCTTTTAGCCCCTTCCTGTCAATGGCAAGCCCACTCTGACAGTGTTCTGCACTGTCAATATTTCAGGGCCAAGGGTTAACACTCCCCCTTCTTCCTCACTTAGAAACAGACGTTCTCTTCTCTTCCCAGCTGCTCATTCCTTCCTCAACGCACTGCAGTCTGCTGCATGGCTCATTGCTGTCCTGGAACTCCTCTGGCAAAGGTCTACCACTAAACTTGATAGATGCTTTTCAGTTCATACTTTTATTTACCTAACACATATTTCACAAAGGAACTGAGGTATAAGGATATATGTAAGATAAGAAATTACAAATAATAAATTAAAAAATAGTCTTGGGAGAAGTGTAAATCAGAATGGAAAGTCAAACAGGCCAGGTGTAATCCTAGTACTCTGGGAGGCGGAGGCAGGAGGATGGCTTGAGGAGGGGAGTTTGAGACCAGCCCGAGCAAGAGCAAGACCCCATCTCTACTAAAAATAGAAAAAATTAGCCAGGTGTGGTGATGCGTATCTGCAGTTCCAGCTACTTGGGAGGCTGAGGCAGGAGGATGGAGGATTGCTTGAGCCCAGGATTTGGAGACTTCAGTGAGCTAGACTGTGCCACTGCACTCTAGCCGGGGCAACAGAGCAAGAATGTCTCCAAAAAAAAAAAAGTAAAGTCAAACAGAGAAAAATAACATATGGAAGGCTGCCATCAAACAGTAAAAGCTTGGAATAAAAACAAAATGCAACTTCATAAAGCAATTCTTCTTACAATTCTTGGGGTAGGCAGTGAGCTGAATAGTGTTCCACAAAAAGATACGTCCAAGTCTTAACCCTGGCACCTGTGAATGTGACCTTATTTGGAAATGGGGTCTTTGAGACGTAATTAATTAAGGATCTTGGGTTAAAATTATCCTGAATTTAGGGTTGGCCATAAAAACCAAGACACAGAGACAGAGGAGAATGCTATGTGAAGACGGAGGCAGAGACTGGAGTTATACAAGGCAAATCTACAAGTCAAGGTATGCCAAGGATTGCCAGCCAGGCTCCAGAAGCTAGAAGAGAGGCATGGAATGAGTTCTCTCTCACAGCAGCGAGAAACCAACCCTGCTGACACCTTGATTTTGGACTTCTGGCCTCCAGAACTGTGGGAGACCAAACTTCTGTTTTCAGCCATCCCGTTCGTGGTAATTCGTTACGGTAGTCCCAGGATACTAACGCGTCCTTGCTGTTTCATAGCTCTGTGCCTTTCCACACACGGCTCCTTCTCTTACAGTGGCTCTTCCCCTTTCATTAACCTGGAAAAGTTTTATTCTATTATGAAGACCCATTGGAATGTCCTGCACAGTCTCCCTTAACTCCCCGACAGGACCAGTCACGCTTCCTTGGTGTTACCATCATACCCATGCCTCTCACCGCACTCCTCACCTCTAAGACAAAGGATTGCTCTCTCTGTGTCTCTTCAATTGCTTGTTAGTTCCTGAGGCTTGAGATTTCTCCGTATTTCATAAAGTCAACCTCAAGCAAGAATACTACCTGGCACGAAGAAAGTCCGTGGTAAATACATGTTGAATAAATCACTCAAATGGCAAGAGGAATACCTAAGAGGGAAGGATTAATGTTGTCTGAGAGTGGTCACAAAAGTGGACCTGGATATTCTGGGAAGAGGTGACAGCACAGGAAAAGGCATGCAGGTAAAGCATGACCTATCCAGGGACTAGTCTTTCAGCCAGTGACACTGGAAGGGTGAAACGGACAGAGGAGAAAGAAGAGTGAATAACCTGCAGAAGATGAAGCTAGAAAGGCTTTGAACTCTAGGTCAGAAGTTAGGCTGCACCCTGTGGGCCATGGTTTCCAAACACTGGGCACGCAGTTATCACCAGCATGCCTCTTAGGATAAAGGTCCAACTGCTTAGGCCTGAGACATCAGTGAGCCACCTCCTCCAGGGCCCCATGGCTGGATACTTGTCTTATAATCACAGTCTTCTTCTTGGCCCCACATGGGCAAAGCAGAAAACAGAACTGAAGATGGCCTGCGGACTACTGAGCCTTGACCTCACTCAGTTTTTTAAGAATATTCCCCATTGAGTGAAGAAATATTAAAATGTTTCCAATAGATTACCTATGTAAAACTAGACCTTTTTTTGTGTATTAATATGTATACACCTGTGAAATCATCACCACGATAAAGATAATGAACATATACTTGGCCATCCATATCCGAGGGGTTTGCATCCAGACTCAACCAACTATAGATTGAAAATATTTTTAAGTTATAAAAAATACAAATTAAAAAATAGCAAACTATTTACACAGCATTTATATTGTATTAGATAGTATACAGGAGGATGTGTGTTATATGCAAATACCACACCATCTTATATCAGGGGCTTGAGCATCCTCAGATTTTTGATCTGTGTATTTCGGTTTCCACAGTCGGTCCCAGAACCAATTCCCCATGGATACCGAGGGACAACTGTATTCATCACCCCATGTTTCTGTGCCCCTTTGTGATCTCTACCTCCTGCTCCTCCCAACCATCCCCACCCCAGAAACCACTGATCTGCTGTCACTATAGATTAATTTTCATTTTTAATAGTATTACACAGTGAATTTTACCTTATTGGATGCCAAATATTTTTGTATTCTATAAATATTCTTGAACTTTATTCTTGGAATTTATGATTTGGAAACAGCTTGACTTTCAGATCTTGCCTTTAAGTGTCAGGCAGAGCCAGGGAAGAGTTTAGACTTGGGCTAATTTTTCCTCATTACTGAGGCAAAACCCTTTTCTGAGTACTCTAGCACAAAACCCTTCAACTAAGAGGTTTTCCACTCTGGAGAGAACAGAGCTATTTTTGGCTTTGTGTGAACTCTAAAAATAGTTTTCTTTAATCCTTTCAGGTGGTTTCCTCACACATGGGTACTGATCAGTACTCAGCTGAAGACTCTAGGGGAACCCTCTGCAGGTGTCGGGGTTCTGTCCACGCAGCTCTCTCCCCTCTTCTATTCTGAACCACAAACTGTAGCCACTTTTGCTTTGCCAGACTCCCGGCTCTGTTTCAACCCAGGGAGCCCACTCGCTCTTCCTGGGTTCTCCCACCCTTGCTTTTTAATTGCAATAATCTCCAAGCCGTCAGCTGGAGCCAGAGGGTACACCTCACTTGTTTGCTGTTTCCCAAAGTTCACTGTGCCTCTTTCTCTGATAATCAATGTCTTGAAAATGGTTTCATCATTTTAACGTTGTTTCAGGAGGGGGGTAAATACGGTCCCAATTATTCCAAGTGTGGCTAGAAGTGGAAACTCTCCAAACTACTTTTGATGACTGTGATAAATGTTGCAATAAATTTGATATTCTGAACCCCATGTTGCACTATCATACCTGGGCACCTTAAGTTGATAACCCTTGAGAAAATAATTACATACAATATAACAAAATAAAGTGACATTTTTCTGCATTCAAAAATCATTTCAGGTTGGTCCCAGTGCAGTGGTGTTTACAACTAATTGATCACAACCAGGTACAGATTCCTTTGTTCCTTTTCCACTCCCGCTGCTTCACTTGACCAGTCTTAAAAAAAAATAATAATCATTAAAAAAATATGTTAGTGTAAGATTGCCAATGTATCCTTTTATGGGAACTGGTCTGAGATTATGACTGTAGCAGATGGTGGTAGTGTTTGTTTCATTCATACCCCTGTGTCCTCTGTCAGGGGGCTACCCTCTACTGCCCAAACCCAATTTGCCTGGGTGTATAAAGAGCCAGGGTTGGCTGGGAAAGACCCTCAGGGGCAGCTTCTAAACAGTGACTCATTAATACACACACATACACACACACACATACACACTCTAGCTCCTGATCAAAGTGGCCTATGCTGTCTCTAGTGCTCCCTGTGAGTCAGAAAATTCCCCTCTATGTGACTTGACTTGATAAAGCATCCAGCTTGGCTTCCTTCTCTTCTTTTCCCTGTCCCACTTCCCCACTCCTTTCCTGGATTTTCTTGGAATCATTGCCTAGTAAATCACTTTAAGAACTGATTTATTTCACAATTGTTAGGAACGGGTATGTACAACATCCACTGTATGCATTAAAAGAACCAGAAACTCAAGTTCTCTGGAGAGAGCAATCGTGAAACTTTTGGCCCAAATCACACACCAACCAGCTTCGTCGTGTGATTCTTTCCCTGGCTGCATAATACATCATGTCTTTCAACAGTTGGTGCTTATTTGAAATGGAAAGTCCAACTGTAAGACTTAAGGGTCTGCTGACCTGGGGTCCTGGTGATGGGTTCTACAATGTAATGCAGTTCTTATCCCATCATATCTCACTTGTCTCCAACTCTTTCCTTCCCCAACTAGCTGACTCCCTTTGTTCTCACAGAATAATTCTGGATTGACCTTGACAGTACTCACGCCCTAGCCCGGTGCCCTGGAGTTTGTATCCCATGATTTCTAGTTATACTATTAATTCCCCTCAGTTGGCTGAGTCTCCAGAGGCCCTGTTCCTCTACAAAGTAGTCCAAATGGTCCACGGATATTCATGCCATGGAACTAGTGTTCCTTATGTCAGATGAAGGGGACATGCCCAACCAATCTCTCAAGACACCAGCTGTATGATGAAATGCTAAGCCTTGTACAGCAAGGGTACATCCTATCAGATGTGGAAGGCAATCTGCACTCCCTCCCAGTGAACAGAATTCCTTTTGAGAAATGGGTTGGGGTTTCAATAAGGGTTTCTCAACCTCGGCACTATAGGCATTTGGACCAGATAATTTTTTGTTGCCTCTATTCCGTGCTTTGCAGGATGTGTAGCAGCACCTCTGGCCTCCACTCACTAGATGCCAGCAGCACCCTCTTTTTGTTGTGAAAGCAAAGCATGATAAGATCAGGGGATCAAGATGGCTACAGAGAAATAAAAGGCTCTCTTATTTTGAATTTTCAGTTGTTTCTTGTAAGAAGCTTCTCTCCAAATCTTTTACCAACAGATTATTCCTATATTGTTAATCCTGTCTCTCCTTACACAAACATAGTCTACACATCAATCTTTTCACTGCGGCACTAACGGATGTTTCTTTGCCAGAGTAGCAGAGAGAAAAAAGAATGACAATATTCCATGCTATTGTGGGAGCCGGGATATGAACACTCACAGACTGCCAGGGATGTATAAACGACTGGAGGAAAATCTGACTTTTGGGGAATATAATTTGGTAGTCTGTACTAAAATTTTCATGAAATACATGTTTGTTCTTTGACCCTAAATGCCATTTTATCACAATTGAATAAATGGAGAAGATATGATGTAGAAGGATTTTTGTTTAAGTAATATTAGAAACAACCAACATGTTCAACAGTAGGGAGCTTATTAAATTATGGCATAGCCATATAATAGGAAATTATGTAAAAATGTAGACATATTTTAATTAGAAGATTTTCCCAATTAAAAAAAAATAGGTTACAAAACAATGTATATACAGGTATAGAAAAAAGTCTGGAAAGATAGATTCTCAGAGTTTGAACCATATTTTTGGCTGGAAGAATCATGAATGATTTTTTAAAAATTACACATGCATTTTTATGTTTTTAACGTTTTTCCCCTTAAAATAAGTATGTGATTCTTGTATAACATAAAAATAAAAAGCTAATAATAAGGGCTGCAAATAGCAAGGTCCATGAACTCAAGGATTCTTTCCACTGAGAGAGTGGGAGATGGGTTTCCCTTCATTCCATTCTGAGTGCCAAACAGGAACCAAGTAGAGCCCAGGAAAGGGGCCACTCAAGCTGCTTCAAATCAAAGTGGGGCCAAAGGTAAAAGACATTTAGAGTCTTCTCAATGCTAGCAACTATATGGCTTATTGTTTTGGACATCTGCTTTTCTTCGCTTGTATTTATCCATGTAAAGTCTTATTTGATTAACTGTTGAATCTATATATTAATATATTTTGAACTCTCCATTCCTGTATGGAAAGAATTCGTGTGTCAATAAACTAAGTGACTGACTAACCTGAATACCTTGTGTAAGAGCCAGGGCCGCAAGGGAAATGGAGAGGAAATGGAGCAGAGGCTCCTCTGGGTTCCTGTTCTTCCCTTACCAGGAAATAGAGACTGCATCCTAACGGCCACAGATGAAGTATCTCAGCCTCCTTCCCTTTCTGAAAAAAATGTCTGTTTAACAAAAAATAAAAGTTTTTGGGAAAAATAAGATAATGTGCAGAGGCAGAAAATAAGTGCTTCCTTTCTCTCTTCCTCCAAACAACCTTATATGTGTGAAAGAACCTAAAGAATGGCAATCCCACTTCTGCCCCGAGGGGAGATGCCCTGGGATCAGAAGGGGTGCTTGCTACACAGTGTCAACAATAAGCCATGTTTGTCAAGTCCTATTGAGGAATAATGCCAATTATCTCAAGGTTTGCCACTTTCACGAAGCTGTTCTTTATGGCTGTCACTTTTAGCTGGGTGTTGAAAAACCCTGGTTGCTTACCTTAGGATCAAAACAACTCTGGCTGATGTTAAGAAGCCATACACCGATATACAATTAACTTAGCTGAAATCTATGCAGCAACAGGACAGACTAAAGATTGTAGGCCTACAATTTACATTAGAGCTCACATGGGAGGAGAGAATTAATTCTCCCTACCCTACCCACCCCGCCCCAAAATGATAGAGCTTGTCCTACTAGATGTATAGCAGTCTGCATACTTCCCAAAAAGTAAAATACAAATTTAAGAATCCAACATTATAAAATTGTCCTATTTAACTGACTCTATACCATTTTATTCTGGCAGAGAGCTTGTGCTTGGGCAACATGGGCATTTTTTTACTCCAGTTTATAGTGATATAACTTTAGTCATCTATCCAACACAGCTATGCCCTGTGTCACCCGAACTCTCATTGTCTTTTTACATAACAGACACATTTATTAACTCTATTTCAGACATTTTATTTTTCTTATTCAAACATTAGGCTTTGATAAGCACAAAAGGTTCACAAGTACAAAAAATTCTACATAGCTTTGTGGCAGTTAAAAAATCCACAAAAACAAAACAATGTTTTAATTTGGGTAATATTCTTCTCTACAGATCTGAGTCTTCTTGCAATGTGGCTGTAAAAATAATAAAAAACCATCTCACTGTGATTATGTTAAAATTTCTGATGACTGTTTCACTTGTTTTAAGAAATTTGTCTTGTGACATTTATACTAGATGGATTCCTTATCCGTATTTTGTTAAAGCCCAATTCCCTGCCTCTTCAGGGCTTCAATGATACCTTTGTTTTTACAGTTTGTAGGTAGGTGTTCTGTCCAAAGAAGGATTCTGACAATGGGTTCAGAAGAAAGAAAAGCTGGATTTAGATTTATAGCTATTGCCCTTTCCAATGTTTAAAAAAATGCTGAAAAAGACTGTTGAAAATTTCTTATTAGTTTAATTTCTCTTTCTAGCAGGATTTTCATACTCACATTGTGGATGCATTACATTCACTAACCTTTTATTTTTTTTCAAGTATTTTTAAAAAGTTTTCTTGAAAAGATGAATTCTTCTTATCCCTTGGATTCTTAGTAAAAATGCCATTGGAACAGGAGAAGTCCAAGTTTATCTATTTTATTACCAAATAATCTGTTGGACATAGAGAACTGAGATCTTCATGGTTTTTGTTCCGAAACTCTAGGAATGGCTGAAATTAAAAAAACTTCACTTTGTTTAATCATAAATAATAAAAATACTGGCAGAATGCTATAAATATGAAGACCAAATGAACAATGGAAAGTCAAATCAGAGGCTGTTGTACGGCTTAGATTTTTTTTTCCTCTGCTTAATAAGAAATAAATTATCATTGCCATCCTCTTCCAAGTATCTCTCTTTTTTCTTCTGCTTGCCCCGCATGCCCTCTTTGGGAAGCTTGTCTTCTCTTGACTTGTGGTAATGCGATGAACGGTGAAAGGACTTATGAGGCTTCCAGGTTTTAATAATGCCAGGAGGAGAGTGAGTTTTGGGGCCCCTGGGAAAATCCTCATCCACTTCACGATGTCTGTCAGCTTTCCTGCTCTTTTTAAGGTCTCTATTCCTGTACATCATTTCTTTATCTTCTTGAGGCCACCTGCTACTCTTCCGCAAGGCACGGCTCTTCCCCCTATAATGGGGGGGACTCTCATCTGCTCTTTTCACAGAAGATATCGTGAACCACATTGGAATATGCCCACTTCTCTGGAGTACTAGAAAATATAAAAGTATTTTTGCATATTTATCGGCAAGACAGTCCATGCTGAGCTTTCATAAGTCTGTAAATAACTTAGTAGACAGGGAAGCTAGACATTTCAATGTGTTAACAATGACATTCTAAAGAACCCTTACTAAAATTAAAAAAAAAAAATCACTCACTCGAAATTGAATGGTTGTAGTTCTATATTCCTGATTGCTAAAAGTGGAAAACATTCAGAAATTCAATGATAGTTATTTATTCTATTCAACATAGTTTAACTAGGTTAAACAATGAAGATGAGGACCAGAAAGAACAGTAATCATCTTAGCTTTGTGAGGAAAAGTCATGTCTGACCAACTCAAGTTTCTCTAGTGATAAAGAGACAGCCCTAGAAGACAGGGCCAAGCAAGATATATAAAATGACCCTTTGACAGCTTCATATGACATTTCAATTACTTTTTAAAGATAAAGCCTGGCCACAGTACTTATAGGTAGATGCCAAACTGCCCAGATTACTCTCCCAGAGTATAGATAATGAACTTGCGGAGTGTGTGCTTGGGTGTGGACATGCACATGCATTTTGGCGGTTTCAGTGCCAGAGCTGATGTTATGTTTTGTCAGGACTTGACACTTAATATGAATCTCCGATGGTAGTGATTCTGATAGGGGTAGGTGGGAGATGAGGTTACAGTGAGGAATGAAAACTAACATGTCAACAGAATCTTGAAAGAGTAAGGAAGTGGTCAGTAAAAACTTTTAGCATAAAATAAAAATTTCAATGGATCACAGTGAACCTCAAAGTGTATTTATGTTACAGAGTTGTCAATACAGCCAGCTAAAAAGGAAAACAAACTTTTTTCTCTGATTATGAAAGTTATAACTGCTCATTATGGAAAACTTGGGAAAACCAGAAAAGTATATCTAATTAAATTGCCTCATCATAATCCTCATGCACTGTAATTTCACCACAGAGTTGACCCTTGAACAACATGGGTTTGAACTACATGGGTCCACTTATATGTGAATTTTTTTCAACCAAAAGCAGACTGAAAATATAGCATTTGAGGCTGGACGTGGTGGCTCATGACTGTAAACCTAGTACACTGGGAGGCTGAGGCAGGAGGATTGTTTGAGGAGAGGAGTTTGAGACCAGCCTGAGCAACACAGCGAGACCCCATCTCTACAAAAAACAGAAAAATTAGCTGGGCATGGTGGTGTGTGCCTGTAGTCCCAGCTGCTCAGGAGGCTGAGGCAAGAGCATTGTTTGAGCCCAAGAGTTTGAGATTGCAGCGAGCTAAGATGACACCACTGCACTCTAGCCCGGGCAACAGAGTAAGACCTGTCTCAAAAAAACAAAACAAAACAAAATAAAAAAACACAAACAAAACCCCCCCCTCCCCCAGCATTTGAAGGATGTGAAACCCATGGATATAGGTGGCTGACTTTTTGTATACTCAAGTTCTGCAGAGACAATTGTAGGACTTGAGATGCATAGATTTTGGTATATGACAGGGATCCTGGAACCAATACCGAGGGACAACTATAGTTGACATAATTCTATATTAAATATAATATGTAAAATATGCAGGAGCTATGAGAAGTAATTCCTCTACTTTTTTCAGAATTAGTAACTTCATTTTGAAAAGGACATGAACTGAGAGTCCAGAAAAAAAATAACAAAAAGGGCAAAAAAGTCAGGAAGCAATATATAGAACAACTCAAAAAATATAGAACTATTTTGTCCTGAAAGCAAGAAAGGTAATTTGGAAAAGCATGTTGAAGTATACAATTAGAAAGAACAGAGTTAGAGAAAGTAAACTTAAATGACAAGATATTAATTTGGTGAGAAAGAACTTTATGTTAGCAACAGTAAATACAGAAACCACAGAGGTAGCTGTGGACGTGGAGCTCTGCTTGCAATGGTGGCCTATAAGAAATGACTGGGTTGGGCATGGTGGCTCATACCTGTAATCCCAGCACTTTAGGAGGCTGGGGTGAGAGGACTGCTTGAGGCCAGGAGTTAGAGACCAGCCTGGGCAACATAGTGAGAACCTTTCTCTACAAGGAATTAAAAAATAGCCAGGTGTGGTGGCACATACCTGTAGTCCCAGCCATTCAGGAGGCTGAGGCGGGAGGATCCTGAGCCCAGGATTTTGAGGCTGCAGTGAGCTATGATTGTGCCACTGCACTCCAGGCTGGGTGACAGAGCAAGACCCTGTCTCAAAAAAAATAACTGAACAGGAAAGCCTTTCTTTTTTGAAGAATACTAGAGACATACAGAAGGAAAAAGTAATTCCTTCTCAAACAGAAAACTCTCAAAGGAGCCTTTAAAAACTCTGCATACATAGATGGATAGCACTATCTTCTGGACACATTCTAAAATGATCACTATGTGAGAAAATGTTTACTGTGGGCCAGGCGCAGTGGCTCACGCCTATAATCCTAGCACTCTGGGAGGCTGAGGTGGGTGGATCGCTCAAGGTCAGGAGTTCGAGACCAGCCTGAGCAAGAGCGAGACTCCATCTCTACTAAAAGTAGAAAGAAATTATCTGGACAACTAAAAATATATATAGAAAAAATTAGCCGGGCATGGTGGCGCATGCCTGTAGTCCCAGCTACTTGGGAGGCTGAGGCAGGAGGATCGCTTGAACCCAGGAGTTTGAGGTTGCTGTGAGCTAGGCTGATGCCCTGGCACTCTAGCCCGGGCAAGAGTCAGACTCTGTCTCGGAAAAAAAAAAAAAAAAGAAAATGTTTACTGTGAATGGAGTACAACACAGCATTTTTTTCTCTTTCGCTCGCTCTCCCCACCCCCACCCGCCACAGACATGCAATGTAGGATTTCTGATGTAGGTGCTTGGTTTCTGGAGATCAAGAAAGTTCTAGTTTCTATGGTAATTATTAAAAATATTTTCTATGCTAACCAATGACCCCCAAAGGCAAAGACAGCACAAAAAAAAAAGAAATTTAGAAAGTACTGCAAAAGTGATCTAACAAGAAGTCTAGTAACATACCTTTTATTTCTCGTTTTAGTCTCTCCTCTCTCTCTCGAATTTCATATTTGTCATCATAGTAGTTGATGAATGGAGATTTTAGAAACTTGCCATATGCTATTGCTTCTTCACATTCCTACAAATTGTATTTGAAATTATGACGTCATAAGGTCACGCTGTTCAGAAAACCTTTTTACAAGATTCTGGACCATGTTAATTTTTTAATTTATTTTTTATTCTTTTTTTTTCCCTAGCATTGACCGTGGTGGGAAGGACTGTTAATTAGAGATGAGCCCCACATCACTGGTACCATGAGATGTAGCTGTAGGACATGGTTCTTGCTGGGGTGCTAGAAGGGTCACCCAGCCCTACACCCTATTGTGCTTATAATGTTATTCTTTCAGGCTTGGGTTTTCTTCCCTTACTTCTTTACCTATGAAACTCAATCTTATCTTTTTGCAGTCTTCTCTGCCAAACTCCTCCCCTAGTCTGAGTTAACAACCTTGCCCCTCTGTTAGAGGGCTTATTTTATTTGGACCTATGTTAGTATTAGTCCTTTACTTGTCTGTCTCTTTCAAAAGACTTCCATCAAGTGCTTCTCCCAACTCTTCTTCCCATCCACAAAATGTGGGTGTAAATTCTTAGCCCTTTATTCTCTTCTCTAGACACAAATAATTTGCAAGCTTATTTTAACTCAACATTCACTGCTTATAAGGGCAGTGATTATTATGATGGGGAATAGGGTGGTGGTGGGTTATGTCTAGTTTGAAAATGTTCCTAGGTGATTTTGAGACACTCCAAAGGAAATATCTCTTTTCCTTGCTCCCGACCCATCCCATCCAAGCTGAGGTCACTACTCTCCCTCATTATCCTAGGGCAGCTCTCCACTCTCATGACTCTGGCCTCCCCACAGCTGATATTTCCCAAATCCAAATCCTTTGGCCTGAATGGTTCCCCATATAGCAGGCCTTTGTTTATCATGATCTCTGACAAATATCCATTCGGCATGTTTTAAACATCTTTTCTTTGAAAGAGGCTTCCCTTTGGAACTTTTCCATTTCTGCCTTCTGCCATCTTGCCTAAAATTTATTTACAAATGTTCAATATTTCTTAGCTACGTAATGAAGAAGAATTAGAATATCTTTTAGACAGTATGTGAAGCAGACATACAAAATTTAGCTGATTCATCATAACTTTGTCATTATAGACTGGATTTGTACTTCTCAGACATCTGACCAAGTTGGTAGCCGTACGCGTATGTACTTAATTTGTAGAATTAAAAAGATTATGAATCATTCTAAATGTACACTTAAGTATAAAAAAATGAACATTTGTATTTACCACTCATATAACATCAAAACATTTTACCTTAATTGACTTCTATTTTTCCCTCCCAAGAAATAAAGCATTACCAACATACATCAAATCTTCTGTGTAATTCCTTCCCATTTCTCATTCATCTCCTTCTCTTTCCAGAAGTTACCACTGTCATAAAGTTGATGTCTGCCATTCTCATGTTTTTATACTCTTCATATTAATGAATATTCCCATAAACAATAGTGTAAGTTTGGAGTTTTCAGACTTCATAAAAATGGCATCATTCTGTAAGTATTTTGAAATGGCTGTGGGTTATAAGAGCTTCACAAAGTAAGTTGGGTAGTGTTCCCTTAGATTACCTGTTTCTGAATAAAGGTCTGATAAAACCTGCCTTATAAAACTATCTGAGGGCCGGGCGCAGTGGCTCACGCCTGTCATCCTAGCACTCTGGGAGGCTGAGGTGGGCGGATCGTTTGAGCTCAGGAGTTCGAGACCAGCCTGAGTGAGAGAGAGAGACCTCATCTCTACTAAAAAAAATAGAAAGAAATTAACTGGACAACTAAAAATATATAGAAAAAAATTAGCCGGGCATGGTGGCGCATGCCTGTAGTCCCAGCTACTCGGGAGGCTGAAGTAGGAGGATCGCTTGAGCCCAGGAGTTTGAGGTTGCTGTGAGCTAGGCTGATGCCATAGCAGTCTAGCCGGGGCAACGGAGTGAGACTCTGTCTCAAAAAAAAAAAAAAAAAAAAAAAAAAAAAAAAGAAAAAATTAAAACTATCTGGTAGATTTTAGTGGGGAAAATTTTGATTACTTATTCAACTTCTTTAACGGTGCTGGTTCAGTTGATTTGTTTGAGTCAGTTTCATTAACTTATATTTTTCTAGAGAGTTATTTAATTTTGGTTCTTATCTTTATTATTCCCTTCCTTCTGCTATCTTTAGATTTACTCTTTTGTGATTTTCTGGATTATTTCGGGCTTTTTTGGGTCCTAAAAGTTACGCAGCAAACCTATACGGTAACATAAAGAAACACTTTTATAAACCGCTATCCATGCCAGCTCCAAGTTCCCATTCCCCGGAGAAAGGAATCCTGGACTTGGGCCTAAGATTCTAACCATAACTGAAATGAAAAGCAACTAATCAATTGCATGAGGGTGATGTGCAAAGCAATTTTATTTCTAGTAAAAATTCTAACCATAAAATAGTAAGAACAAATTATGATTACACAAAGGTACTAGAGATCTTGATACATTCAGCTAAAACCCACTTCAACATAACCTTGTAATTCTCCTTGCCCCTGCTCACCTTTTCAAACCCTGCTGGAGTAGTATCTTTGTGCAGTGACTACTACTGTCTTTCCCTCCTCAACTAGAGAGTGAGTGGAATTAGGGAAGAGTGATGTAATGTTCGTCTCAGAATGTCTTTCAGAAGAAGCTATTCAATAATAATATCTGTAGGGCTAGATTTCTGAAACTGAAGGGGAGGGGTCCTCAGACCTATTTAACCATCTGCATAGTCCCCTAGTTGGATGCTGCATAGTCTAGACAGATGTGACTACACAGAGCCATATAGTACTACGAATGTTTTCCAAAGCTAAATGTAAATTATATTTTGATTATCCACATCGCTGGTCCTCTCCATTAGCACAGACAATTGATAGTTGGCTATATAATTTATCTATTATTCTGGATTAGCCACACCACTGATCTTCTTCATTAGTGTGGAAAATCTAGAGTTCTTCATCTATGGCAGGGATGAGGCTGCCAAATTTGCTTTATTGTAAATTAAAAATTATCTAAATCTAGATTTCAGGGATAAATTCCAAATGCTTTTAATATATTTCCTATCTACATTAACAGAAGTGATTATGTAAGCATACAACTATAATTGTTTTTCTTTAAATGTACACACATAAATGCTAAAATTATACCCCTCTGCTTTAAAGAGGTAAGCAAACATAAACTGTATATCTATGTGATTTGGGTGGCACTGGAACACTTATGTGAATATGTTCCCTAAAAGGTGGTGGCAACATCTGAATGTTGGTAATGAGGAATGCTCAGAGCAGTAGAAGATCTAGGGACGACAACTTTGTAAAAAAAAGTCTTCTCTAGTTAGGTTTTCAATGTGAGGTCTCTGTCTGTATCACCATACTACGGATTTGATCACACTGGAAACAGCATCCAAATGTCAGTGCTGAGAGATTTCCTGTACGAATTCTTTGCTTTGGAGATAAAGAAACTGGGGACCAAAGAGAAAAAGTGGGTTGCTCAAGTCATGTGGTTAAGTCAGTAACAGAGCAAAAATTAGATCTGAGGATCAGAGCCTCATCCTAGCTTTCATGTTCTGTGCCTTACCCCCATGGTTCCTGTTGCCCCAACATGGAAGATAAACTTGATCTGTTGATGGACTCTCTCCAGCACTTTTTCTTCTCCCAGCTGGTTTCCCTACAAGATAGGGCTCCAGCCCAGAGGTCCACACCAGCAAAGTGTCATGATTGGAATTCACGAGGTAACCTACAATACTGTCCCATCCTATTACTCATACCCCTACCTATTCTGAGGACTCCCACGCCTCTGTATGCCTTCTGCCTCCTGCCATAGATATGATTTGGTATTAGTTTACCTTCGTTCTTAAGGTGTTAAAAGCCTACCTGGAGACTGAGAATGCATCATCCTTCCGTAAGAAATTTCTACTTCCTGTGCTACTGCCTTTCCTCCTCTACCTTAAGATTCCCAGAATATATGGCCTCTGAGCCTATTCTTATTGCATCCTGACTCTGAGATGAGCTGCAGCTGTTTCATAGTTAATGTGGCAACTGGCTAGGGGACTCATGTCCACCTCACAGCAAGAGGTTTCTTCTGCTTTGATACCTCAGCATCTAGAACACACATAGTTTGGCCCTTTCACTGGGGTTAGGGAATATATTGGCTGGATAAGGAATCTGGGCACTTGTGGGGTAGTGGGCAACTCAATGATGCAGTACCTCTGTTTTTCCACTAGTGAATGACAGGGTTTGCATGTTAGTAAAGATTTGACTGAACATGGAACCAGGGAAAACTAGAGAAATAAGTAGAAAATCTAAAATCATCATATGGCTGTGTCAAAGTAATTATAAGAACTCATGAAAACTGCTACCATACTGTTAACCATTATTTATTATCTGTCCAACTGATTATAACTATATTAGTTTTAGTCTAACTTGTTCATGTCCATTTAAAACAATTAGAGTAATATGCTCTAATTGTTAACTCTGGCAGGGAAAGGAGGAGTAAATCAGTTGAAAATATATTAAGTCATACTTCAGAATGTTTATAAAAAAGTAAGCATTCGGAGTTACATTCTTTTTGAGTTCATTTTTCAAAAACCACTCCTTGACAACAGAATACTTTATGCCCAAATGCCACTCAAACTTACGTGTCCATAATGGCCTTTCTGTGCACAGAGGTAGCAATACACTAAGGCTGATGGTCTGGAAGGGGTCTTCGGCTTTTTGGGTGGTCCAGGTTTGGTCTGCAACATAAATATTCGTAAGGTTTGTTAATATAATTAAAACTTCACTGTTTCTGAAAGAGCTCTTTATAGGTAAGGGATTCCTTAGAAATACTGCTTCTTAGAGTTTAGTGTGGAGACCCATGTTCAGATGATTCCATATATAAATATGCATAACATGGTAAGAACAATTCTTTTATTCTTAATGTCAATGTGTGCTTTCCTCTCCTTCCTCCCTCCTCAATCCATTCAGCACTGTGCCAAATTCTGTGTTGGGTGAGTAGAATGTCACAGACCTATAAATAGATAATTACAAAAACAATGTCAGCACAGAGATAGTAGTATGTATAAGGCATTAATGGAGTGGTGATGAGGACCCACCAGGAAATGAGGTGAAGGAGGGGTCAAGGAAAGCTTCCCGGAGGGTATAAATTTACTCTCAAAGAATTAGGTATAAGTCAAATGGAGAATCCTAGGCAGAGGAAACAGCATGAGCAATGGCACGAAACTAAAAAAGAGCACACATGCTGCCAAAGTGTGATGTACACAGCCAGGTGTAACGGAAGACAAAGCTGGAGAAAGTAGGGTAAAAGAATGGAGGGCCTTATAAGTAATGTCAAGGAGCTTGAGCTTTATCTAGTTTTAAGTATAGAAGTAGAATAGTTAGAGTTGTTATTTTATTTTACTTTATTTTTTTTTTGAGACAGAGTCTCACTCTGTTGCCCAGGCTAGAGTGCCATGGCATCAGCCTAGCTCACAGCAACCTCAGACTCCTGGGCTCAAGCAATCCTTCTGCCTCAGCCTCCCAAGTAGCTGGGACTACAGGCATGTGCCACCATGCCCGGCTAATTTATGTATGTATGTATGTATGTATGTGTGTGTGTGTGTGTGTGTGTATATGTGTATATATATATATATGTGTGTGTGTGTATATATATATATATATATATTTAGTTGTCCAGATCATTTCTTTCTATTTTTTTTAGTAGAGACGGGGTCTCGCTCTTGCTCAGGCTGGTCTCAAACTCCTGACCTTGAGCGATCCACCTGCCTCGGCCTCCCAGAGTGCTAGGATTACAGGCGTGAGCCACCGCGCCCAGCCTTAGAGTTGTTATTTTAGAAAAACCATTTTGGCTTGTAGCTGTAAGGAGGGTAAATCTGAGCAGGAGAAGGTTAGATGCAGTGAAAAAGACCAATGAGGTGGCTGTTAGAAATTGCAGGTGAGGTGATGAGGGCCTAAACTACAAGAGTAACAAGGAAAGGGGAAAGTGAACAGATTTGGGAAATATACCAGGAAATAAAACTGGTTTCACTTGGTCATTGAAAAGATGTGGCAAATGGGGAAAAGAAGAAATCAGGATGCCTTCCAGGCTTTTAACCAGAGTGAACTAGTGGGCAATGGTGACAAACAATTGATTCAGAAAGGTAAGAAAAGGAAGAGGAGGCAGTTCAGAGGGAAAGGTGATGAAGTCTGTCTTAGATGTTTAGTATCTAGGGGAAGATGTCCAACAGGCAGTTGTCTATGTAGGATTAGAGCTCAGGGAACATGTCTGGGCTGAAGAATACATCTGAAAGTAAACTGCATAATAGTGAAGGATGAAATGACTAGAGTGGACAGGACTGCCACAGATGGTATAAGAGTGGCAGTGGGCTAAGAACTGAACCCTGAAGACATCAACATTTAAGGCGCAGGCTGAGGAGCCTGTGAAAGGGACAGAGAAGGAAGGGTCAAAGGATGCAGAGACATAGGAGAACACAGTCACAGACCTTAGAGAGTAGTTTCAAGAAGGATGAACTGATCTATTACACAATGCCAAATATGGCAGAGAGGACAAGTGAGATTAGGGCCCAGAAACATCCATGAGAAGTGGCAACTGTTTACAGATAACCTTATGGTGAGAATTTTGAAGTCTTCTAGGAAGAGTAGAAGGCAGTAGGTTGAAGAGTGAGACAGTGCATACAAAGGTGGCAAAACTAAGAAGAAAACTAAGAAGAAACAAAGAAATCATTACTCATAAAATCCAGGATAATGGTTGCTTTCAGCGGGGAGAGAATAGCACACAAGAGGGTTTTGGCATAGCCGCAATTTTCAATTTCTTGAACATGGTCATAGTTACTTGGGTGTGTGTTATATAAATAATTTATTAATTTGTACACATATATTTTATGCATCTTTCAATATGTATACTACATTTTACAATAAAAAATGTCAAGATGAGGCAGTACCTAGGAGGGGGATTTGGTGGAGTCTGTTTTTACAATAGGAAAGATCTAAGCATGTGAGAAAGCTTGTAGAGATGGAGAAGTTGAAAACAGAGAGAAAGGAGACAATGGATAAAGCAAGACTCCTGAGGAGGTGGTGGCTTTAAATAGGAGGAGAAAAACCTAACCCCTGTAACCTCCATCCTTTTTGGAGATTGGAAGAAAAGAGGCAAGGATGGGCATAAACTTGGATCAGTTTATTTCTTATGTTCTTTATTGGGACCCTTTAACAAGGAGTGCTAGTCTGCTGGCTAATTTTGTTGTTTAATGTTGCAAACAGGTGGTATGTGAAGGTTTTACTTCCTTGACACAGGAAAATAATAAATAGGTTAGAAAAATCTTCTTCAAACAACTTTACTTTCAGCTCCTATTCCCTAGAATGGAAAATTGGAGGAAAACAATAACCTGAACAATCTTTTCAACTGAAAACAATCACAAAATGGAGTTTACAACGTCAGCTATTATCGATTGGGATATAATAAAAAATGCAAATAACAAATGTCTTATATTCTCCAATTATAAATGCGGTCTGTAAATTAAGACTAACTTAAAAAATCATTAAACAGAGTTTTAACAAATATGCACGTAAGCCATGTATCATTCATTGCAGTGGTTCACAAATTTCTTCAGGTAGTAGAGCACTAGGATGACATAAAATTATTAAGCAGAAATGATTTTTCCACCTGCAAAGATAGCTACATTATTTGATGTGGCATAAGATTACAGCCACAAGCATACATGGTTTAAGGGAAAGAAATAAAACCAAAAGAGATCATGTCATGGATGTGAAGGTAGAACAGATGATGTTTCAAGGAAGAAACCATAAAAGCCACTAACAGGTTACATAAGATGAAGACCATGAAATTCACTGGACTTAGCAATCAGGAAGTTGTTGGCAAGTAGAAACTGTTGTGAGCAGTTTCTGTTGAGGGGCAGAATCACACGCCAGATTGTAACAGGTTTACTGTAAGTAGAAAGATTTTGAGGAACAGAACATAGATGACTTTTCCAAGAAACTAGGCTGTGTATGGAAGTAAGGAAGGGGACAAGTAGAGCAGAATACAAGTCCAAGGAAGCCTCCATTACTGATGTTTACCAGAGCGGTGGGCATGTGGCATTAATATATGCATGCATTCTTTCAGTAATTTGATCAAAAACTAATTATTGAGTGCCTAATATATGCCAGGTACTATTCTAAGACCAGGTGACTGAGAAGTGAGCGAGACAAAAATCACTGCTCACATCTCTAGTGGCGGAAGATAAACAAATAGAACCAAGAAACCACACAAAATATTAGACAGTGATAAAATGAGTTATGTGAATGTGAGTCACTGGTGGTGACTTAGATTGAGTTGTTGGGGAAATGGGGATGGTCCTTTCTTTTTTTTTTTTCCACACAGAGTCTCACTTTGTTGCCTGGGCTAGAGTACCCTGGCATTAGCCTAGCTCACAGCAACCTCAAATTCCTGGGCTCAAGCGGTCCTCCTGCCTCAGCCTCCCGAGTAGCTGGGACTACAGGGGCACGCCACCGCACCCAGCTAATTTTTTTTATTTTTAGTAGAGGCAGGGTGTTGCTCTTGCTTGGGCTGGTCCTGAACTCCTGACCTCAAGTGATCCTCCCGCCTTGGCCTCCCAGAGTGCTAGGATTATAGGTGTGAGCCACTGTGCCCAGTGGTCCTTTCTTATAACAAGAAAAACCGGATGTGTCTGGAGAAACACCATTCTTGACATCGGGCATAGGGAACAGGTAGGTAGCACAAAGCTCTGAGGTAGGAACAAGTTTACCATATTTGAGAATTTGAAAAAATATCTGTATGGAAGTATAGTTGGTGAAGGAAGATGATGTTCTACAGGATGGGGAGGGATCAGATCACTTAGGGTTTTATAAATCAGGGTGAAGGACACTGGATTTATTTTATGTGGCATGGGAAGCCAATGAAGGGTTTGAAGCTAATGCTAGGTGCTCAATAACCAGTTGGTGACCATTAGCAGGAACTGTAACTGTGACAAAAATAATAATCTGTCCCCAAAATAATAAATGCTCTCTGAAAAAGTTATTTATCTGTGTTCATAATTTTTTGTTTGTGCAAATATAAGACATAGTTTATCTTTGAGGCAAGATTTCTAGCTTTATTAATAAGAATAAAAATATGGTATGTTTATTTCTCTGGAATAAGAGATTTTATTGGCTCGAATCCTATGGAAAAGGACAAGATGAACCAGGAAATAATGATGAGGAGGGCTGATGAGAACCAAATTAATAAGGATATACAGTCCCTTGACTTGATTGGTAGGATACTAGTAGAGACTTCCCCATAAGAATGCCCATTTGTACCCCCATGGCACTTCTGGCTTCTCCTTAGGAGTACAGAACACCAAGAAAGTCACACTACTAAATAACTCCCCAGATGTTCATTCTCATCACCTCCTCTCAGAGTAGATCTACCTTTCCCTCCTTTATTTCCTATTTTTTTTTAATAGCACCTATCACCTTTAGTGTACTACATTGGTTATTATGTTTATTATCTGGTGCCCCATTGCTAGCATGTAAGCTGCATGAGGGCAAGGATCTTTATTCAGTCTATTTCACATCCCTATGTCAAGAACTTACAATAGGGGTTGTCAAACCATGGCCCATAGGCCAAATCTGGCCTATTGCCTGTTTTTGTATGGCCCACAAAGAAAGAACGGTTTTTACATTTTTAAGAGTTAAATAATAATGATAAAGAATATTTTGTAATGTGTGAAAATTATGTGAAATTCAAATTTCAGTGTCTGTAAATAAAGTTTTATTGGAACACAGACACACACATTAGTTTACAGATTATCTATGATTGATTTCATGCTACAAGGGCAGAGTTATGAAAGAGATCATATAGCCTGCTACGCTAAAATATTTCTATCTGGCTCCTTACAGAAAAAGTTTGCTGACCCCTGACCTAGAACATAGGACGTGCTAAACAAATAAATAAATAGGTGACAAATGAGCAGATGTTAAAGACTTCTGCCAATAAAGGTGTGTCAAGTAGGTACAAACACTGAAAATCTCTGCTACTGCTTGAGAACATGAAGCAAAAGTTTTATGGAATTTCTCTGAATTTAGCTATCTTATTGCCTAAGTTTGAGGAAATACCAGGTAGTTTTAATGTATTTATCCATTAGTAGGAATTATTCATTCAAAAAGGTTATTGAGTTCCTACTTCGTACAGATTGTAAGATATATGAGGAATACAGAGATAATGAGAAATTCTAAAATAGATGAAAGAGTAAATATGGTGAAGATCTTAAGAGATGAAAGCACTAGGAGGCCAGGGCCTATAAAGTGGAGTTAAGTGTGCATCAGACACATTTTTCTATTAAAGAACTGCAATAGCATAATTTTTTCTGAGACACTCTTAGGAGACAGTCTGAAAGAACGAATCATATGTCTTGCTGCTACAGAATGAATCCTAGATGAGTTTGTTTCTTTAGTTTTTAAAGAATTAAATGTTTTTAAATCAGTAACATACGCATGTGGCACACAAGTCAAAAGATACGAAAAGGTGCAATGAAACATCTGCCTTCCACTTCTGTTCTCAGTCACTCAGCTCTTCTCCTCGGAGGCAACTACTGTTACCAGTTTCCTGTGTTCTGTGGGAGATAGTCTAGGCATATGCAAGTGCATGGATACGTGTGTGTACTGCATGTACATATATGCACACACATAATGCAAAGATATATATTTGGCCTATTCAAAGGCAAAACATGGAAGAAAAGGATCTCAAGGATTGGGGATAACCAAGGGAAAAACTGACCCAGATGCTCTGATAAAATTTAGTTATCCATTGCATTTTGGGATTACATTCTAATCCTGACTCTACTATTTACTAGCTATGTGAGCTCAGTCAAGTTACTTAAATGGTCTTTGCTTCATTTTACTCCTCCATAAAATGGGGACAATGACAGCGCTCCCTCATAACACTGCTGTGAGGCATATACATTCATCTTACATAACCTATCAGAATCTGAGCAGGTGACCACTTCCTCCTTGAAATACTTTCTTCACTTAGCTTCCCAGACAACAAACTCTCCCGGTTTTCTTCTATCTCAAAGGCTGTTTCTTCTGTAGTCCCCTTTGCGGGTTCCTATTCATCTCTCTGCCTCCTTCCACTACAGTGCCCCAGGGCTCAGTCCTTAGACTGCTTTTCTACTCATCTAATCCCATCTAAACACATCTAATCTCATAACTTTACATTAACCTTTACTTTGGCCACTCCAGAATTCTTATCTTCAGCCATGATCTCAACTCAGACTCATGTATCTCTACTAGAATGTCTAACAGGCACCTCAAATTTAGTACGTTAAAATCAAATCCTGCTCCCCCGCACCCTCTATATGCTCTTCCCGCTATCTTTCCCATCTCATTATCGACAACTCCATCCTTCCAGTTGTTAGGCCAAAAAATAAACAACCCTGACTTGTCTCTCACACATATCTCATATCCAACCCATCGGCACAGCTTGTTGACTCTGCAAAATACACCCAATTCTTTCCAGTGTATCACTTGTGTCCTGCTCTGACTTGCCTCTCACTTGGATGATTACAAGGAACTGGTCTCTCTGCTTCTATCCCTGCCTTCTGCAGCCTGTTCTCAACACAGGGTGATCCTTTTAGCATGTAAACCAGAATATATCACTCCTCAGTTCAAAACCCTCTAACAGCTTCCCATCTCACTCAGAGTAAAAGCCACAAACCTTACAATAGCCTACAATTTGCCCCCCCGCCGCCCCACCTCTTGGACCTTATCCCCTACAACTTTCCCTCATAGCAAATCTGTCACACCAGCCTTTTCACTGGTCTCTGAATAACCCAAACTTCCACCTCAGAACTTTGCACCCATCTGCCTGGACCACTCTTTTCCCAGATATAACGTGGTACACTCCTTCACCTCCTTCAATCCTTGGCTCAAATGTCACCTTCTTATTAAGGCCTTCCTGACCACCCTATTTAAGATGGCTGGCTCCATCCAACTGGTACTTTCTATAACAAAAACCTCCATGGCACTTACAATATCTGACATATGAAATATCTTACTTCTTTATCAATCTATCCCCAACCCTACCCCTTGGGCAAGGAGAAAATAAGTTCTGTGAGGGAAGGAATTTTCGTCTGTTTTTGTTCACTGCTGTGCCCCAGCTCCCAGAACAGGGCTAGGCATATAGTAGGAGTGCAGTACAATGAATGAATAATGAGGTAATGTATATGTAAAACACATGGGCCACAGTAAGCTTCCAATACATTTAGCTATTTTTAACAACAATTTGGATACTTTAGGAAATTGTTAATTTTTTGTGTCACTAAGGGAGAACCAATAAAATCATGCTTTGATACATTAAAAAGTTTGAATAAATTAATAATATAGCTTTCTTAGTGTCTTCCCTACTTCACGTTGAGAGTATGGTATATAATCTGGCACAATCAGGAAGGAATTAACAAAGAGAATAAGAACTCAGTCTTAGGCCAGGTGCGGTGGCTCACGCCTGTAATCCTAGCACTCTTGGAGGCCGAGACGGGTGGATTGTTTGAGCTCAGGAGTTCGAGACCAGCCTGAGCAAGAGCAAGACTCTGTCTCTACTAAAAAAAAATAGAAAGAAATGATCTGGACAACTGAAAAAAAAAAAAAAAATATATATATATATATATATATATATAAAAATTAGCTGGGCATGGTGGCGCATGCCTGTAGTCCCAGCTACTCGGGAGGCTGAGGCAGTAGGATCGCTTGAGCCCAGGAGTTTGAGGTTGCTGTGAGCTGATGCCACGGCACTCTAGCCAGGGCAACTGAGTGACACTCTGTCTCAAAAACAAAACAAAACAATTCAGTTTTATGGTACCAGGGATAAAGTGATCCGTCTTAATCAAGATTTTGAAATCATGTTTCATGTTGACACTTCTTATTTTATTTTGAAAGTAATCTGGAATTTATCCCTACTGTTCATTTATGCCCTGGATGAAATATAAACATTTGGATGCTCATTCATCTGAATAATGTCACTATTTAAAAATTTCCATTATTACTAATAAAAATAGCAACATTATTTATATTGTGCTATGAAATTCTAAATGTTTCACAATAATTAATTAGTAAATGACATGACAAACGCTATCTACATACTCTCATTTTAATAAATTTTCATGTACTAGGACTTAATAGGAATGAAATCAGCCTAGATCTTACCTAATTAGAGAACACTTCTGTATTAGAATACAGCATTGAAAACTCAATAATGGTTTCCAGTGGACAAGTTTTCATACTATGATCTAACAAAAATCTTTAAGCTATTTAAAGTGTTAGAATTATAAATTTGTGACTCGATACTTCTGCCTTGGAGCATGTCTTTATTTTTAATTAACAGTAAAGGTCAAATTTAAAGCAGAATGTGTCAACTGATTAACTCTAAGTTCAGGGTTCTGTCATACGTGCCTGTACTGTTGACAAAAAGTTAAATGCAAGGGAATGAATGTAGTTTTTAACAACTTTTTTTAAGTCAAAAAATTTATCTAAAAACTTTGGCCCAATGGATACCAAATGAACTACTTATAAAAGAAGGTCTTTTTTGTTTGGTTACAGACATTTAAATAATCTATATTTGTAGGGTGATACCTTGGAGATTACTTTACTATCAATATATAGAAGTAATAACCTGGTAGATAGCATTACCTATGAAAGGTCCATCCCATCTGCTATTCTTGCTGAAAGGTTTTCATGCACCAGTAAACTCAGTAAATATCAGAAGATAAAGCATAAGCCTACCACGCCACAGATTTACTCCTAATGTCTCCTCAAAGTGCAGCCCGATGCAACGATTACAAATGATTTTCTTCTAATGTCATTTTACATAACCCTTTTTTCTGCATGAGTAGTTAGTGTGGAATGAATGAATGAATGCCATTAAAACAGTTAATCATTATCTGGGACACTGGTCTTACTCCCTTCACTACTAGGAATCTCCATGACAAAGGCCAAGAGATCAAAATGCTGGAGCTGCCTCAGTGTCCTATTTCTAACAGTAATTTTTTATGCAAATGAACCTGCTGGGCATCTCCCTCTGTGACCTTGAGCTGCCCTTATCTAAACTGACTTTGATCCAATGAGGGCTTGTACCTAGCTGAAGCTCATTACTATATAGGATATGTAATCAATTTTACTAATTAAAGGGAATTTTCTACTCTTGTGAATGCAAAATGGATTTATTTTTATAATCACACGTACGCTTAAAGACTAGACTATATATTTTTATTAATCCAATTTATAATATGAACATATATGAAAAAGCAAATATATTAAATACTTGAGGTAAATGTATTCACAACCAAATGTAACACTGAGAAAAGTAAAGCTTAGCTCCAATCTTTCTGAACAAGTCATGTAAACACATACATCCTTGATATGATTTTCATTTTGAGAACAAGCATCCTTTCCAAATATTTTCAAATCAATTTATTCTTTTAATACTCACTAATAGCACAATCCTTATTCATGTATTTAAAAACTCTAACCCAAGTAATCAAATAGTATTTCTCAAGAAAATGTTACCTCAAACCAAAAGCTTGCTGTCATATTCAGAGCCTATATTAGTCGAGGTGACCAACTGGCATCAATTTGATGTATGAGCAGAACAGAAGTTTAAATATAAAATATACTTTTTCCCTGTTAAAAGATATTGCCTTTTACTGGGTATTCTAGAGATCAGACATAGTTTTCTAAATGTTTTATTTAGTTTTATAAAGAGTAGGCAGAGAAAGAAAAATGGATGCTCTCCCTTTCCTTTGGCATTGTTTAAAATATAAAGGCCAACAGAATTGTAATCAGTATATATCCAAGGGGGGAAAACATCTAGGGCCTGAAGAAATCAAAGGAAGAAATTTAAAAGTTGGGCAAACTGTTTTATAGAGAACTGAACCAAAGCTGAGTCTGAGAAGGCAAAAATGATGATTCCGTATTACGAAAAGGTCAAAAGCTGATTCCCTTTCCTCCCTCTAAGGTGTTTTTCTGAGGTGGATCCCCACACCTGACACCTGAACTCCAGACCTACTCCAGCTACAGTTTTGGACAAAATCTTCCATTTGTACATTGTTCTGGCAAACATTCACAGTATTACCTCCCTTTGAGGAATAGTAGGAGGAATTTTCTCCACGTGAAAGACTTCAGAATTGAGCCAAATGGTTCCTCTATGAAGTTGTTTAAGCTTTTATTTTTTCTTAGTACAAAAAAAAAAAAAAAAAATCACTGGTATCCTAGTGGACATTGTTACTAATTTTCCCCATATATTAAAAATGGCATTAAAAATACCATATATAATAATATACACACAATATTTTTCATGTGTAAAAAACCTAAGTCATATAGCCAACAGACTCCCAATCCATCAGGTAATTCCATAATTAGGCAGATTTTTGAAACATGTATTATGTACACAACAGACCGGAACGTCTCCTTTGGAGCATTTTCTAGTCTATGGGGTGATTACATCATTAAGCCACACATGCTACGTAGAAAAAAATCCTTATGAAAATTCATGAAAAAATGTACAGCACATCATTAGCATGCAGCAGACGTGTATGCTTTTGATATTTTCTGGTTTTTTTTTTTTTTTTTTTTTTTTAAAAAGCTACATGAAGTAATTAGTCCAGGTCATGAAAACATGAGAAAGGCAGCAGACTCTGGCGAAAATGAAAATTGTAAAAAATTATATCTCTCACGTTTTACCTGAGAATAATTTGCTTTATTGGAAAATGATTCTTAAACGGTATTCATTTGAATTGCAGCAGAATCAAGTGTGTTGCTTTACCGATTTGTTATTTCCTATATACACGTAACCTCCTCCTTACTTCTCTTTTGGATACACTTAAGTTTTATAAACCAATGGGTCGAAAGGTTGCAAACAACCGGTGGTAAACCATTAATTATTCAAGGCCTTGCACTACTGCAGGTTTCTATACTTATGTCTTCATTTTATGTAATCAAGAGTGTAAGGGATTGCATAATTGTATCTTTTTGAATAAGTTAAAACTACATTAAAGTAACAAGAACACATGAAAATTGCTGGTATAGCTTCCAACAGTGAAAGGGTTCTATATTTACAACATTTAACCACTAAACAAAATCAAAAAGACAATATATTTGAAGACTAAAATAAAAGAAGCACAAGTTTTATAAAAAGGAGCTATTAAGCTTATTAATTTATGATCTTTCTTTTTGTAAATGAGACACTTCCTCTGCCCCCCAAAAAACCCCCAACAACAATGAAAAAGAAAACCTCAGTAAGCAGAGAACAATGAACATATGCAAGACAGCAAGGATCAGAGTTAAATCACTTCCTGAATGCTCCAAATCTTCATGGCTTAAAAAGCATCCCAATTTTCTCTAAAGGTAGCAGCATTTATTCACTGGGCCACAGCTAATTTTACATGGAATGCAAAAATGTTAGTTTAAGTTTAATTTACCACCCTATTTAAATATTTCTAATGTAGCTCTCAAACTGCAGAGCTATCCCTCTATTTTAATTTTAAAGTAAGTTAGCAAAGGCTTCCTCCTTAATCCCCAGAGACTACCTACATAGTGACACAAACGCACAAATTTATGACAGCAACATAAATGCTCTTCTGAAGTAATGTGCAACATTAAGTGAAAATCGTTTCCTGGAAAGATATTATAGGTATCTATATTTTATTTGCCATCTTAAACATATCTGGGTCTTTATGGCCTTATTTTAAAAATGTATTTCCTTTTTATATTTCCTGGTGCAAATGGACTGCATAAATAAGCAATGTGCTATGAGGCTTCAGACCAGCCGATAAAACCTTTCAATTTTCATGCCAGCTTCTTCTTTTGTAATTCAAATCCGCCTGGAAACTGGCAGCTCTGAAAACTGAAACAAGCACTGCCACAAATACCTTGTAATGCTATCGACCTTGTCTGCCCATGCAGTGAGAAAGGGGGATGCGTATGTGTCTGCAGCCATCCAGATAACACAACTCATTTTTTGGGGGGTGGGGGGTGGGGATAACAGAAGCCAGCCCCAGACTGTGCACCAAAAGCAGTCATTACCAGGCAGGCTGGAGAATAAGTCTCTTCAAAATACACAGTGCATTTAAAAACCATATATGAGGCTGAGCCACTGCTGTCATTACCAATTTTAATTTAGCTCCTTCAGTTTGCCAGCCAGATAAACTCTTTAGTGCTGTTTTTTAATCTATTTGCCACATTTTATGTTTAAGATTATAGTAATATGGACAGGAGAAGGAATCACTTTTAGGGGAAATAAAGAAATAGATCCGCTTATCGGCACCCATCAGAAAGTTCATTAATCAGCCAGGCTTTGTGCCCTCTAAATTGAAAGGTTAAATAATCCTCTCAGGAATATTTCTCGGCCCCTCCGCCAATTGTCCGGAGAGGAGCTGCCATTCATAGCACTCGGGATCGGTGACAGGGTATCTTACCACTGTTTGGACTCCAAACAATGATGGACAAATGGCCTGGTTTACAAAGAAACCATTTAGTACACGGATGGAGAAGGACCACAAGCTTTGATACAGGGTGGAGGGATGAGGAGAGTGTGGAGACAGGATATACAGGGAAGGGACAGAAAAGAACACGTAAATGTGTGATCGATGGATATTTTATCTGAATGTTTATTGGGGTGGACTATAAAACACAGAAACCCCACTAATATACATCTTCCAACCATATGAACATATTCAACTCTGCTTCTATACTTTGTATACAGCTGTACATGAACATCAATGATAAATTATAGACTAGAACCATAACCTTATATTTATTAGTTAATACACCAAGGATCCAAATAAACTCCAATATTTTCATTTTTACCATAACTCTACATGACATACAACACTCACCACCCCCATCCCAACCCTGCTTATTCTAATGTAATAGTCTTAAGCATTAGTCACAAAGGCAGGGAATTCCACAGCTGCAAAGATCTATTTAAAGGGAGAGAGTATGCTCTTTTGCTTTTACAATATGTCTCATCTCAGCCCCTGTTTATCTTAAAACAAGAAACAAACATGGAATAGGAATGCTCTTTGAAAGAATACAAATCACATACACTGGGAAGTGCTTAAGCTTGAGTTGCTTTTTTTTGCTGGACCTATACAAGAATACAGTTGGGAGTCTGCAGAACTGACCAAGCTCTTATACCACTATATTTTGCTATGAAATCAGACTGGTTTTTGCCATCGGTCATGTGAAGAAGGCATGAAGTAGTTTTACCTGAAGTTCAAAAAACTGATATGCTATTTTGTTTCATTCCTTATCTGATTAACCCCCTACCCCTAGCAGAATGTATTATAATTGAGGTGTGTATGTGTGTGTAAATTATTCAATTTCATATTATTCTTATTTGCACAGGAAGCAAATATTGATATAATTTCATTTGCTTATGTTAGGATAACTATATTCAGATGACACTACTTAAGAATTATACATTTATTAATTTTCAAAGTGATACAATCATACCTTTACATGACATATATTTTATATACATCATTTTCATTAGCAAAGGAAGTAGCCTAAATATTTTTGTGATCTACTCTTAAATGTCTTTATAATTATTTTTAGGGAAATCAAATTAAGAAAATAATTTAAATTTGCTATACTTAATTAAAAGTTACTCATCTACATTTTTGGAAAAGAATAAGACAAGTATAAATAGAAAACAAGAACTAAGGTAAAAGATTTTGTTAAAAAAGATACTGCTTGTAAGTATTTTAATTTCAATAAATATTAGAAGAAAACATTGTTATGAGACAGAGAATAAAGAGGTCATTATGAATCTCCTTATTTTGGGTAAAAGATATTACAATAATCTGAGTTTGGGATATCAGTCTAGTGGTCATCTCCACAGATGTGAGATGCTTATGGGTCTGTAGTACAGCTTGCACTGGGTTTAGTATGCTCTATATGCCAGATATTGTGTGAAGTACTTTACATTTATCATATCATTGCATACTTACAAAAATCCTGTAAGGCATTATCCTCATTTTTCAGATGAAGAAACTGAGGGTCTTAGATGTTAAATGTTTTAACTACCTTTACATATCTACCACGTGAAAGAGTCACACTCTGAACCAAAGTCGGCATTCTTTTCCCTGCATCATGATAAAAAATGCTCCCTAGTAATTTCCTCAGAAACATGTCTTCCCTTCTGGCCAAATTTTAAAGCACATTTTTCTAAGGACTTCAGTAAAACAAAGAGAAATGTGGTACAAATACAAACAAAAGAAATGTGAGAGATCCAAGAAAAACAAAATTGAGATTTTATTGTATAAACAAAGTTAAGACACAACCAAAACCTTACTTCTCCTAACTGAAATCTGGAGTGATGCACAAATAAATATAAAGGAACATATTTATGTAAAATGGAAATACTGCAAAATTATAAAGATGATCTTGTTTATAATGTACCCCATGGATTCATTTCTATGTGATTTTTGAAAGAAGGAATGAAAATAACCTGGTAGAGCTTATTACCAACTGATCCACACGTGAATTCTTTTTAAAAAGCTAATAAAGATTTCTGAACATTTATTTTAAGTAATTCTTGTCTTGAAATGTGAACTCGTATACTACCCATTAAGGTGATGGTCTAACTTAATCCCAAAGATGCTAAAAAAATTTTTTTGGTTAAATGCTCTAAAAAGATGTAGAATTTTTCTTCACATAAGATTTTTGATATTTCTGAAAAACCAGAGTTGTTGGTCTTGGAAGACCATTGCACCAACCTCAAAAGAGCTGCAAGAAAATACTTATAAATGTACAAAACCACACATAACTCCCATGACTTTCTGATATGAAGGGATCAAATGACCAACAAATTTTACGTCTAGAATCTGACTGATTTTTAACAATAATTCATTAACTTTTAGTCACTGAAGAGACTGTGCTTTTGAAACCTTCAATTCAATTCAATTTAAGTTTATCATTGCGTTTTAGACCACAGCAGAAAATAAAACACTAGTTCAGAGAGATTGTTTGGGTTAACAAGTCAAGGAGTCCTTTTAGGAGTCTTTTCTACAGATTATTCGAATGACTGACCCAAACTTTTAAAGGTTATGACTGATCATGGCTATAAGTAACTAACTGATTCCTAAATTCTTGAGACCTGTTAGGAATTACTGTAACCCACCATGTCATTCACATGTATGACTACTAAAATGAACGTTCAGCACAAATATCATTGGTCTAGTATATTTTCTCCATATTTATTGTTGCACTGAAATATCCAGAAAAGAGTATGACAAGCTCAATCACTTGGAATATACTTAAGAAATGGCATAAATCACCTGTTGAAAGTACATATGAGAAATAATTGCTTGAATATGCTAATGTTTTTCTACATAATATTTCCAAGGTCTTTATGTGTAGGCAACATGACATTACTCAACATTACAGATTTTAAATTATAATTTATTACAGTTAGATACTTTAATGGTTAACTATATGAATTCTGGAAATTTTAAGGCTACCTGTTTATATTTATTTTTGTTATAATAGGGTCACTCTTTTAAAGTGCACAGTTGCAAGTAAAAAAAGCAGTTTTATTTGAGAGTATGTGAATAATGTTACATGTTTTTAAGGAGAAGAAATAAACAGGTACTTTTTCTGTCAAAGGAAGAAAGTAAGTTACTATTTATAGAACTTTAGACTCAATTTATTATTGAGCAACATGTAATATCTAAAAAAAAAAATGAAAAAAAATGATGACTGGTGATTAGCTCATTAAAGATATTTAGAAGATGGCAAAAACACAGCTGCTTCTATGCCAAAATATTTATAATAAATCTTTTCTAAAATGTGTGAATGCTGCATATTTTTCATTGTATCATTATTTGAAATACTTAAATCTACATTGGAATTACTGTCATAAAGAACTTGATATTATTTAATACATTAATACAAGAAAAAAACTTACACAAAATATGCCATATTTATTTCCCATTTAAACCAAATTAATATTTATATTAAAATAATGAAAATAAAGTAAGTTGAGAATTCTGAGGGGGTGAATACCTCCATGTTTCTTTGAAAAGAAGGAAATATTAAGGTTCTCCCATGTATTCCAATAGATATAAATTATATCCAATTCCAAATCATTTTATTCTGCCTCATTCAAAAATAAATCTTTAGACATTCTAAATATTTAAGGAAACACTATGAGAGGAAAAATAACATATGCATTTATAATTTACAACATTCACTTTTTCTCCCTTTCCTTTACAGGAGCTTTAGAAAATTGCTTTTTGATGATTTGGCAAATTGTATTTATTTTTAAATGAATCTCATTTATTGAGATTGATAATTCCAGGTTTCATTTGCTTTGAAATTGCATTTTCCAATTGCTTCCAATGATAAGTTCTGGCAAAATGCAGTCCAACATGCCAGTGAAATAAAGATTAAAAAAAAAAATCAGTTGACCTACTCTGCAAATGTAGTAATTATCTTTTCTACTATATTCAAAATATGGTAAGAGTGAAGTAAAAATTACTAGTATAATTTTAACACTAAATTCTTTAAGAACAAGGCAAGTATTTAAATAAATATAAAACTAGTCACATAAATTTTCCATTTGGTAAATCTTTAAAACTTCTGGCCACCATTCAAATGTATTTTCTATCTCTGTTATCATAGACGGGAGTATTACAAGTCATCAGTGCCTATTCCAAAAATTCTTGTTATTCAGATACCAAGTAACTTGAAAGATAAAGCAGTCTGATTTATTCTATAGTACTATAATGGAAATATAGACCTGAAGCACTGCAAAAGAATCATATGCCCTCTGAATTATCAGAGCACAATTACAGTAACCTCAGTAGTGTTCTTGTATAAAAGGCATTTTCAATGAAAACTAAATATCTGAAAATTTGACAGAGATGTAATGTCTCAATAGCAACACTTGGCCAATCAAAATATTGAAATAGCAATACAGATATACAGAGGAAAAAACTATGATTTATACAAGTGTATTCCTGGTTCTTGAGGAAGTAGACAAAGTGAATTGAACTACCAAAATAAGATTTTCCAAAATGAACTTATAAAGTGTTAGTTTATAGTAACTTTTATGCCAGACCTTAAAAAATGGTACAAAGAAAAAATGTTTTTAAATAACTCCAAAATACAGAACTAGGCCTCACTCTATTTTGGAATTATTTAGCATTTTAAAACATAATATATAATCAGTTCTATTTTCTCATGCACACACGCATACATGCATGCACACAGGAAAACGGAAAGACTTATCACATGATATCCACCATGTGGACAGGGGTCTTGTGGGTTTTGCACTTCTGCTTATGTATGTTCTGAGACCAAGGAGGTCTCAGAAAGATATTTAGGATTCCCAACATATATCCAACAAAGAGAGGTATTTTTTTCCTCCATTAAAAGAAAATATTCTGGCTAGATGCTGATTTCCTGAAACTTTTTTCTCATTTTAAGTCATTTTAAAAGAAAACATTTTGGAATTAGGCAGTTAGAAAATAATCCAACCTATCGTGCATCACAATCCCAGTATAAAGATTTTCATATACCTCTACCCTCAGAACCAAAACCCATCCACTTTCTTATCCCTTCCTTCTAGACTGTAAAACACAGTTCTAAAGTTAAATTCAAATCTGTTGACAATTAAGGGTACCCACTTGGTGGTATGGCATAGAATGCTTTAGACGGTGACATTCTCATTTAGTGTAAAACTCCTATTTCCATACTGAGAAAAGGCAGAAAATACATTTCTAAATTGATGTTTCCAGGTAAGAAGAGAAAACTTAGTGGCAAATGAAATGGAATATTGTTAATTATGTTCCATCAGATATATTCTGTCATTCAACTGATTCAGGTAAGTCTACTGTTGATTTCTAGCAAACTCTGGCCATCAGCCTCTCCTAGGCCAGAAAGGAAGACAAGAAAACTCATTTCTATACTCTTTTCCATCTCCCTGACAACAAATATTTTATTTTTTGAAGTTTGAATTCTAGGCATTCCAAACATTACATATAAAGAAACATTTAAAGCTTAATTCTTCCAAAACTGTTATATTTGATTCCTGCTTAAATCTTTAGTTAAAATAAAAGGCCGTAGGGTTGTAACACATTTTAAAATGCACACAAAGAAATCCAAGTGCAAAATTAAACATAAAAAAATGCACCGTCCTTTTTGGTTTTTAACAGACACAACCCCCAAATAGCAAATTCGTGGTTACTTTTTTAAGTAAGTAGATTAAAAACAAGATCAACAAAATGTCCAAAGGATGTCAAATTATAGCCTCTACTAGTTAAAAATTCTGTTGGTTGTAAAACTCTGCTGGTAGCCATATTGGCCTAGGATTTTTAATATAAATGAGACTAGAAATGACAGGGAATGGGGGAAGGGACTTGCCTTTTTGACTAAAGAGGGAAAATACTATCTAGAATGAGTTGAGATGAAAAATAATACCAGAAGTCTTGCTTTATCAAAATCTGAAAATGTAGTATAAACTAAAATATAAGAATAGTGCTATACCATTAAAGATCCAAAAAATTTTCTAAACATTTCTTGAAGGATGTAAAAATATTAACTATTGGAGAAAATTATATAATTGCTAAATGAAATAATGTATTTTTAATTTTTTTCATGTAGGTCTCTAATACTTTGAAACCATTAAATTCTATGACATAATTTTATATTCATTAAAATATATAAAGATGGCATAGCCATATACTTATTATAATATGTCTGTGTGTGTAGTATTTTAAAGTTTTATTAATATTAGCATATGACCTTTAAAATGATGGTCTTAGTTTTTATTAATATAGTGAAGTCTAGTTAAGTTTGGTTAAAAAGCTATTCTGTTCACATACAAATTATTAAAGACATTTCATTTTATCTCTCATGAAATTGCTGAAAACAGTGAACACTTCTGTAACTTCTTACTTCCTAATGTATTTTAAGGAATTTTTCATTTGGAACATTTTACAAGTCCATTTATATCAATCAACTATACCACTTTTCTTATGTGTTTCAGAAATAATATTCTGTCTAACCTATAAATTTTTCTTTTTTTAAAAAGAAAGTAATTCCTGGATAAACCTTAATTTGCAGTTGTTCAAATTCAAGTTGCTCTGTAAATGACCTTCTAGTTTTACTGGTTGGGAGGCAGATAAAAGCGATTGAAAAGCTCCCAAATGTAAACATTTCCAACTAAACAGTAATCAGTTACCCTGCCCCAGTTTGTTTTGGGTAAGTAATAGACAATTTTTGGGTAGAAAAGCAATTAATCAATGCTTAAGTGTAGAAAGTTCCAGAATTCTAAGCAGACTGGTTTAAGTGGATAAACAGTAACAATTCAAACCTAGGCTTCATTAATTGGTCATTGTGCCGACTGACGCCACACTCAAGTGTGAGGGCCACTGTGAGTCAATAGATGGCAGTCCATCGCCTAGTAAAAGAGCTGAAGGTGACTAAAATCACCATGAATCTTGTTTTTATACAAGATTGAATATTGCTTAATTGCATACATTTGGATATTGCCCATACACTGAAAATTTAAATATTTAACTATTTTATTTTAAGTGGACTGATATTTATACCTGTTCACACACAAACTAGTTTTGTATTTATACTTGGCATAGTAAACTCATTATCAATTTAAACTTGTTAGTTATAAATTTTGATGGTTACTTCAATACTATTTTAAAAAATCAACCAGGATTTCAGATTAGGATAAATGATGTTTTCAAATTGAATGTTATACCTGCAGATAGAATATATTCTAATTCCCTAAAAAGCACATTCATTTACTTTTCATTTATTTTTTCCTAATGATTTTTTTTACAATTTATGTTTCTGAAAAGCTAAAATATAAAACGTATCTTAAAATATTTCTACTTTTATACTGAAACCAATTTTTACCCTCCAACAATAGCTATATAAAAGAACACAGGTGCAAGTAATCAAAAGAGCAGCTTGAAGTGTACTTCCTACACTTCAAGATTTCAAGATCAGAATTCTTTAAATTAGAGGAAAAGCTAAAAGAAATGTTATGTTTAGTCAAGTCTGGTCAGCTGGAAAATAAATAAATAAGAAGAAGAAGAAGAAGAAGAAGAAATGCAATTTCAAATCTATCAGGATATTGCTTTAATACAGTTACAAAGAGTGGCTCTGAGATCCTGAAAAGTATAATTAGATTCTAATTAAGTTGAGGCTGTAAGGATTTCACTTTACTATGTTAGGGTAAAAAAACTGCTACATAACCACAAACCTAATGTGTTCAGGTGTGCTACATAACCACACCTAATATTACAACTGCAACATATATGTGTAACATATAAGGGCATGTACATATTTTTTGGTTTAACATTTAAAAGTTTAATAAACCCCAGTTTAGGATTTGAGCGATAGTTGAGGAATTAGAGCTTAGTATTGAAAAATCTTTAAATAAGTAATGGTAATAACAAAATGTAAAAACAAACCACCTGATGTTATTTCTGGCTCCTTGCGCCTGTGACAGACAGATTGATGGTTTGAGTCTATTTATTGGTTTACTTATTTCTATAAGAGTAGAGCAGTAAGAAGAAAGTATGTTTTGCAAAAACTTTGCCTTTTGTATTTTTATTACCTGTCTTTCTATAAATAAAACTTTTTAATATGCTATACTTTAAGGAACAACTTTTAACAACTACTAATTAATACATTATATTATATAACTGTACACTTAAAAGCATAATTGTCTCTTCCTCAGCATAACATATTTAATACATTTAAAAAAGTGACTACTAGGGCTATAGTGAATTACTGAAATTATTTAAGCTAAATAGAAAAACTAAACTAACTTTATAATATTGAGCCAATTAGATTCTATAGAAAACTACATTTTCTACTTCTACATAGCCTAAAATCACAATAAAAGGAAACCAGAGAATTGAATAACTTGAATGGTATTAAGTAGAATTTATACATTTTGAATAAGTCAAGTAGCTTATATAAGGATATGACAATTGAACTGTTCTGTATGAAAGACACACAGTTTTTTCTAGCTTCATTAAAAAATATGTGTAAATATTTCAATAAAGGCAGAAAAATGATAATGGAAGATATGGTGGACTGCATGCTTGTGGACTGTGGATAATGCAACATTTTAAATACACTGGATTATTACTCTTCCTTTATGGCTCCTAGCATACTTTTTCTCTTTAATTTAATGAATATAGTCTATGAAGACTGAGAGATATCACAATGTAATCATTAAATGATATTAGTAATAAAAAACAATCAAAATCTTTTAAGAATAGAAACATAAAGGATAGGGTCATGGGCAAGGGAAAAGAGAAAAAGTATATTATTGCTTTCTCAGTACAAAAACTCTTCAGATGTTTATTATCTTCCAGCAGAAGATGCTTGTCTATATTTTATGGTCAGCAGTTCAGAGAAGGGTAAATAGGCTAGGTCTTGGGGAAAATAAAAAAGGTGTTTCTACTCACCGTTAGGTGATACTGCCTCCAGATTTCTGGGCAAGCCTGGAAAATAAAAATATTGATCAGCTGGGAGCATGAAACAAGGTACTTTACAGCCTGTTGGTTTTGGCATAACCCAGCATCCACCGGTGTCGGTCACAGGAAAATAAGAAGCTTAGCAGAAAGGGTCTGCATTTCAGCTTCAAAAACCTGGCTAGACAGTTTAATTGAATTTTACACTGGTTTAACACACTCCCTGCCATTGTCAGAAAGCCAGTAACAAAGTTTTCTCTCTCTTTTTTTCTTTTCAGGTTAGAAGTTTTGGGCACTAAGATGTGATAAAGAGCCATAACTTGGTTAAACTGATAAATGAACAGCAGTGCTTGAAATCAATAAGACTCACCAAAGTACACCTTTTAAAAGAACATTTTTAACTGTGGTAGCATGAGAGAAAACAATTTAATAGCAACTGCTTCCAGAAGACTTCACTGTGGTCATATATTTCTGATATCTGTTGCCATCTTTTACCTAATCACTTGCTGCTAAATTTCAATACTCTATAAAAAAGAGAATTACAAACAATGACAACAAGAACAAAAAACTGCAAGAAACTAAAGTCCATGTGTTTTTCCCTTAAAAGTTGAATCTTTCCATATCCACATTTGTAGAGAAATAACTTTAAACACCCAATAAAACCTCAATAATTTTGTAAAAGATGGACATACTGGAACTAGAATAGAGAACAACAAAACAAGCAAGCTAATACACACAATAGAAGCAACAAAAAACCCAGTGATTAGGAGATATTTTCTCATGAATACATATGTAAATCTTCTTATGCTTAAATTATGACCTTGTTATAGAGATGCTTTTTCTAACCAAGCCATTTAAGAACAGTTGATCAGTTTACCATCTCCTCAGGAAAAGAACTGTGAACAACAGAAAACATGTTTTTAATAACTATATCAATGATTTTAGTAAAGTAAAATGCCATGCTAAGTAAATGATTATTCTTAAAGTGAATGTGAATTTATGGCTTCTGTTTACAGATGCATGCCTAAAATTAGAATAAGACTTTTTTAAACCTTTATAATTTTTGACATATACTTTGAAACAATCTATTTTTCATTTCTTTATTTCTTCTTTCATTTATTTTTCAGAGGGGTGATAAAAGGAACAAAGATCATTCAGACAATCTGAAAATATCATGGGTATGGTAATAATTCAAGAAACCACACTTGAATGCTAAAATCTCTACTGATTATACCACCATCAGTGATTAAACAAACAAAAAGAAGAGTAGATATGTTCCAACTATGCTGAAAAATTTTATTCATTATGCATTTTAAGCTTAACTATTCTATGTAATTTCCTACAGAAAGGTGTGTAAATTAGACTGTTTAGTGGTCAGCTTTCCACTTCTAACATCATATTCACGGAAACTAAAGTGTTTGACTAAAACAAGCCCCTTGTATCTAATGATTTCTGGACAATGCTGATTAAAAAAATCCTGTTTTTAGAAAGTAAAAAGTTGTCTCAGAAAGTGAAGATCATGTTAGTATCAAATGATAGCCACAAATGTGTAGGTTACTAAAGTTCTTAAGAATACATATGAAAATATATTTTTTATATATTTTTATAAACATATTTACTTACACACTAAGATCTAATGCACAATATATCCTTAAATATTCATTTCTACCTTCTATCATAACCTTTTGCCTGTGTATATATAATTTGAGTTGGATTATTGTAGAAATAAGCAAGCAGTTATTTATACATTGGTTATGGATAGTTCTTGATTACCACAGTGTCCTCAGAATAATACGGTTGAAAAATTGCAATCACTGAGTTGTCATATACTGGCAGAATGCCACTCTACCATGTGACCTTTTCTTGTGTTGCAGCAATTTAGTAATAAAAGAAAGAATTACTTGGTTTTTGAACGATCATCTGATTGCTCTGTTCATGAAGATGATGCCTAACATAGAAAATTAGTAGTGAGAGACATGAAACTTCTTTCCACTCACTATAATTTTTAAAGATCTTACTTGACTATCTCATAAGTACTTTTACTCAACATTCCCATACATAGTTTCATTTTAGTATTTTATATATAACATTTCTATGTGAGGTTAAAAAGGTGCCAATAAGGCAAAGACATTTCTAAATACATGACATACAACTATGTATCATTAATTAATTTTTAAAATACTAGTTTTTCATTTTGTCATATGGCTTCAACTTCTTTTTTGTTATTCCTTAGTTACTGCATGTATTTTTCTTTTTATCGAATAGAATGCCATATTACCCACATTTATATATCTATTACATGGAAAATGATATATCTATTGCACAAAATAATTTCTAAGGCAAGAGGCTTACTACTACGATGGAAACTTTGGTTGAATTTATTTTAAAATATTTCAAATGAATGACTAGACTACTGTGGAACTCATAAAAGATGCAAATGTAACAAACCATTAAAATACAATTGTATTTATTGGTTGCTCTGGTGATCTCACCTTAATGGCACTTAGATGGATGGCAACCCAAAGGGCCTCCTCAAGTCACACAACTGAAAACATAAAAAGTGTACTTGTACATCTGTTTTTAGCAATGTGCTACATTGTTTGCCAACTTTTGCCCAACTAGTTTTCCATCTATTGTACTTTGTATAATAAACCATACATGAATAACTTAGTGTTATTATTCATAAAATTCAAAGATGAATCAACACAGTTTGCCACACCAGATGAATTGAGAGTTTATATTGTGCATTTTGACCCATATTGAATTTTATCAGGTGCTAATTATTGTTTTACGAGAACAACGGCTTAGTGCATCTGTTGTTTAATTC